>JAOTQE010087854.1:0-15022 GCA_025631205.1 Nesometra sesokonis
AAACCAACCTTGTAACTGGACCACTTTGAAAAACAGTACTGAGTTACTGAAAGTGCAATCCAGTAAAAAGAAAGAATGAATAAATAATAAATAAAATAATAAGAATAACATGATAAATTCAGTGTAAAATTAGGATAAACTAATCAACTAATTTCAAAATTCAGGTCATACAAAGGTGAATTAAGAAACAAATTGTTTTCCGGTAAACAGATCTTGTTGTCTTGTTGTTTTGAATTAATAAAAAATTTGTGATCTACAACAGAATTAGAAGCTAATGACTTTACAACATTAAGAATTTTCTAATATTGTCAACTCTTTATCTAAAGACTTTACTTTCTACTAACTATTAGGCAACTTACTAGTGAGGTCCGAAAGGTCCACTAAGTAAGAAAGCATAATGCTTACTCCAAGCAATGAGATACACACTATCGTAACAAGATTCAATATTTCGACATAAATTATGTCATCATCAGGAATGAAAGTTTGTCTATAAAATTCCAGCTTATAAGCACCAATGCCAAGTGTTAACCAATCAGAATTATTATTAAACTAAAATTACAATTATTATTAAGTATTAACCCATCATAACTAACCTAAAACGTGAAATCAAAGCTATTATTAGGTATAAACCAATCATAACTAACCTAAAAGGTGTGAAAACAGTGACATGACTAGATTCATAACTAATAGATCAAAGATACCTACAGTATATGAATAGAGAGAGTTCCTTTGATGCTTTCAGTCAATTGTTAAGCAATGGCTTTATTCGTCTAATAGCAAACACTTCTTTAAACAATAGGAGGGACCAGTTATCAGAATTATCAATAATATTAATATTAGAGAAAATTAATCCTAATTGATTTTCTAACTTACTACTAGAGTTATCAAAAAAGTTAATGTGGCAGAGTCAAGCCAAAGGAAACATAAGTCACAAAGCTAGTTTTCCACAATAGCCAAAAACAAGAAAATGGTTAATTTTCACAATATAATCTTTATCTCAAAAACATTTAGTATAAACATTCAACTTTCATACTCAAATGAAATCTAAAATTACCCTCCTTTTTTAGTCAATGTATACTCATAAGTATACACTGCAGTTAAAATGCAGTTTTCTTAAAACTTACATTCTAAATATTCAAAATTTATTTTCTTAACTTTGTAAGGAAACATCACATGAAACTGCTTTTTTTACATATTGTTAATGAATATCTTACATCTTACATTTTCATAATTCATAAATAACTAAATTCTCAATTGCTTTTGCCAATTATAAAGTTCATTTTTCAATTAATTTTTTTAAGATAGTTTTTCCTAACATCTTCCATCTTTTGATATTTTGCACATTCTATGATTTGTTTCCATATTTCCTGTTTAGTGCAAGATGTTGTTTTGTGTTAGGGTCAAAATATCTAAAATCTTTCAATTTCTATCATCAAAGTATTTTTGGGTCTTCTTATTCTTTACTGTACTTCATTTAACTACTTCCAAAGATCATGTAATTGGTATTTCACTTTTGTTTTGTTCACGTATTGGTGAAGGTTGTTCACTATATTTATAATCTTATGTAACAATTGCATTTGATGCTAATAACTCAGCAATTTTTATGATAAAAAAAATCAAGGGTAATTTTCAGAAAAATGCAGTTTTTAATTTTAGTGTTTATAGTATTTAAAAAAATCTCATTCTCAGATGACAAGGTGTTAAATTTAAAACTGCCCATAAATTTAAAATCATGTCGTTTTTTTAGTCCATGGAAAAATTAAAAAAAAAACACAATTTACAAAAAGGGAAAAAACCTTTTGAAACTCAAAACGCTAGCTCTAAAGATTTCTTTTTAGTTTTTATTACACTATTTATAAGTTTTTTACTAACCTTTCATTGTCTAAATATTTCAGCACCCATACCACTTTTTATTCAATTTAAACATTTAACCCGTAGAGGAATGCAAATTAGAATTTTTGTTCATTTTTAAGTGAGTTAATATCTTATTTACACACTATTATAGGTAATTCAATGAAGTAGCTATATTAAACAGAGTAAATTTTGAGGTAAAAACTGCTAACTCATAACCACGGAATGCTCATGTAATTTTTTAAACTGGTTTATGTCTAGACCAGAATTAAAATCTTGTGATTAAGTTAATTACGATAAACAGCTACAGTACTCTGAAGGAGAGAAGTACAATTGCCCTTATCTGAACCGTCAATTGCTTTAATACCAAACCAACAACTTGAAACTAAAGTACAGTACATGCACAAATATGCAGTTCTCTGAGCACAATTTTTCTTTTAGTATTTTGATAACCCTTTCACTGCGTGCCCCCCGGTATTACCGGGGGTATGATAAATCGTTAATTTAAGGTATTGTCTATTGCTAAACACGCCCTCTTTAGTTTTTTTTCTATCCACGAAAAATTTCCAATTTAAAAATAAAATGCATTCCCCAGAATATACGCCCTCTATAGTTTTTTTATGAAAAATTCATGTTTTTTCCTGATTTTACCGAAAAAGTGTGTTTGTGCTCAATTTGTTATGAAATGATGAAAATCGTTCAAACTTTTGATATTTTTATTCATAGTATGTGTCTGCATTATGGTCCAGTGTAAACAATGTATCAAATAAACATTTCTTTGAGAAAAAGTAGTTTTTTAACAAATTTGATGACAAATGGAATAAAAACAGATGCCATGACGTCATCATTATGCAAATTACCAATTTTGTCTCCTCCCACAATAGACCAACATCTTGTCCACCCTAACACACAAAAATAATTTTGAAAGAATACCGTTTATTATTTTTTCTGACATTTATTTAAAATATCACCTATTTTCCATACAAATATGTCGCACACAAGTGGGATTAACACCTAGCAGTGAAAGGGTAAGTGGTAACAACTTAAAGTATGTTGGTGCTTATTCGCAGAAGTATGGTATACAGAAACTGTATTACTTCCTGAAAACCATTGGATTACTTTAAGAATGAGAAGTATTTACTTGGTACTAAATTGCACCTGATAATTTCCGTTTCAGATTGTTTCATAAGTTTTTAATCATATTTTATTTATAGCAATAATTATCCTAATATAATAAAATAAATTGTTAATACTCAAACAAGAACATGGAATAACACACTTAAAAAATAATGTAACTTTTTTCAAACTGGAGGGAAGTGGTTTTACACAATTTAGAAAGATGGTATAGAGTTAGAGCTCATCAAATGAATACTGTATTTGTTTTTAATAAGAACAACCAGTTAAAATTTTGCCAAGGCTCAGCGTACTTATATAATTGTCAATACCAGGCTCAAAATTTTCTTTATTTTGTTCTTATTTTACGTAATTTTCTAAGATAAAAATGACTGCTGTATTACATGGATAGGCCTACAATGTGGTGTATAAGCTGTCCATGTTCGAGGGGGAAATTGTGTAATTCAGCAACATTTTGTTTGGTTGAGTATGTTGTGTTGCTCCTCAATGGAACTTTTGATTACATTACATTAAGTACATATTAAGTTCATATACCCTTTTGGAAACAATATGTGAATAGCTTTTTTTTAATTTTTAAGTTACCTTTAATAAATAAAAAACGTCATTGGAATTTTTTTCTTCCATTTTACCTCAAGTTTTTTTTATTTTGTTCTTAATTTTTTTGCAATTTTGGCCTCATTTCTCTTATAAAGTTTATCTTCTCTTGATAGTAAGTAATTGATTAGCAAAAAACATATTTTTAGTGTGGAATTCATAAAAATTACATTTTGAATGACAATTTATGGGCACAATTTTTTCCATCAGAGGTAATAAATCAGGTATGTAGGGCAAAGCCAAAAATGACGAAGGGGTATAATGGGTGTGGTCCATGATGATATCATACATTTGCATGACAACTTAAAAAAATAACTTGGTTATTAGGGAGAAATATTGCAACAGCTGGTTTGCAAATATCATAAGCCATGTCGTACACCCCAGCCTGTGCTCGTTACACGAGGCGATAACATCAACGATCGGCTGGCGTGAGCAGATTAGATCTTGATGTGTGGTTGTGTCATCGGTAATTGATGCTACAAGTTTGTGTTGTTACCGTGGATGGGGCAAGCGCTAAGTAAGGGTGACAGTTGCGGGCCTTGCCCAAATGACTAGGGTTAGGGAGCTAGGCCCATGGCCAGTCAATCTCTCAAGGGGGAAAATAGCTTCCCCTTCCTAACACTATAGGTCAGCTGAGATCAAATGTGGGTCATAGTAAATATCTTCATGACATGTGTTGTCATAGCGATGGATGTGACGATTGACAATTCTACTTCTTTGTTGTCTGGTGACATTTGCTGATTATCCCCAAAATGAGCGAAAGACGATCACAAAAATTAATATTGAATTTAATTTCTAAGAACTTAAAAATAGTTTAAATTTTTGTTTTAAACAACGTTAAAAATGATAATGCTTTCTGGAAGTTGTTCCTTTAATTTTAGCATTTATTGATGCAACATTAGGGCTTAATATTTCTTAGAAATATTACCCTAAATTCTATTTTCTTACTAAGACATATTGACGAAATCTACACAGTGGCATATCTCATTACTTGGAGTATGTATTATATTTTTTTTACTAATTTCTATGTTTGACTTATTCTATTACAAAGACTTGATTAAGTCTAACATGACCGCATATCTCATATCTATGTAGTATGTTATGTACTAATTTCTAGGTTTAATATACTTCAAGTTTATATTAAAAAAACAATTTTGTTGTTACACTTTATCAAGAATTCTTAAAGATGAACATTATTTAAACATATTTTTAAAGAAACATTGATTTTATTGGATTATAAACTAGAAATTCTATTACTTAGATTTTTGGTCAAAAAAAAGTGTACAGTTAATAGGGATGTCCTTATAGAGTTAACTATAGTGCTAACAGATATTATTTCCTTTTTCTTGTTTTACACTGGCATACAATTAATAGGTGATCCTGCTGGGGGTACATATTAATTGAAGATGTAGGCCACTGAAGCTAAAAATGTTTTAAATATTTTAAGAAAATACAGAACAAATTCTGTTACTTTAAAAACATTAAATTACCTATTTTATATTTATCTCAGTTTTAGTTAGCACTGCACTAATAATTAAAATTTACCAAGTAATAATAGCAAAATTTGCCCAACAAAGCGAGTCTCATGGTAGAAAATCTAAAATTGAGTTTTGGTACCATAATAGAGCATATTATAAGCTGTAGTCTACACTTTAAATGATATTCATTAGATAAGAAGATCCAAAGATATGAGCATTTAAAGTCTTCATGTATGGAAACATGGTTTTGAGAAAATTACCCATAAAGTAATAACAAAATAAACAATTGAAAGACTATAAATCCCAAAAAATCTACAATGTAGACAGGTTTTTGAAGATTTGAATACATGGATTTAAATATATTAGGATCTTTTTATAAATTTCATGATTGCTTTTAAACGTAAAAGTGGTAATTTTCACAGTGCAAGTGTGAGAATTAACCACCAAACTGCACAAACCATTCTGAGCAACTGGCCTACTTACTATATGCGCCTTTTATATTGTCACATCACGTGCTATACAAAATTGTCCTTCATAACGATCACATGAACACATATGAAACACGTAAATATGTGAACATGCGTCAGGTCTAACAAAAGTAGTGAGTCAACTAAAGTCTAGACTGTGACAGATTGAATTGACTGGTATCGGCCCAGCACAGTAACATCACAAAATTATATTACATAGGATGTTTTATACTTTCTTATCTATTATAATGTAACGCAATGACAAGGTCGTCACCAGCTTTTTTCAAGAAGGGGTGCATTTTTGAAAAAAAAGACAAAACATATCTACTTCAGGGGCAGATTCAAGATCCAGCAAAAAGGGGCGCACCTTCTCATATCCGAGTAGGCGTGGGCGGCTTTCATCATTTTGATAAGCACAAAAAAAAACCTTATTTACCACGTTTCTGTGCTTTTGATGTTTGCTTGACTCAACTACAGCTCTGTTCACCCTCTGCACCCCACCCTCCCCCGGGTGATGCCCCTGAATGACAACTCAAAATTTAAAAGATAATGATACACGCTTGGATCCATGTTTCATGCAATGCTTTTCAAACATTATTATATTGTTCTATTTGATATTGTTTTAGTGTCAACAACAAAAATTTCATGTTACCATGTTGTAAAGAATATCTTGTATTACAAGTATTCAATGCAAAAATTATACAGGAATCTGAAAAAATGTTCTCAAAAAACTTAATATTTCTATCTACTGTAATAAAACAAATACCACAGCCAAAACCAGAAAAAAAAAACTTATTTAAAATTCTGGCAAATTGTAGCAATAGTTAACTCCTAGAGCACGTGTAAGAAAGCTGTCAATGAGCATGGAAAAATAAAGCAAAAAAGATACAATTTATTAATGAATGAAAAATTTAATCTAAAAGGAAAGTCTCAGCTAAGTCTTAAAGGAGTTGAAACATGTTTGAATTAATAGAATAAAAATACACTACCGCAAATTAGCAGTGCGCTTATTAAACATTTTGAGGTCTTTACGTCGTATATTGGCGAGTGGTACTTATTAAAGATTGACACTCATTAAAATATGACTTCAAAGTGTTGGCTAAACTAGTGACATTCTTACAGCATAGAAAATAAAAACATGTATTTTGTAAGTTTATACAGTTAAACTTTCCTAAAGATTTTTAAATACACCAATTTTAATTCAAGTTATAACTTTGATGTTACTTTAATATGAGCAAGTTAATTTCAAAATTAATGGTTATGACTTTTTGGTCATTTTAGATTTAAAAATGTTTAGATGTATAATAATAATCTAATATTAAATGTATTATTCAGAAAAATAAAATAGTAAATAATTAAATGAAGCAAAAGAAAAGGAAGGAAAAAGAAATAATCGAACAACTTAAAATATTAATGCCCTTCCATATTAAATGAAATCAACCATTAGGATGTCAAAGGTGGGTGATGTTGGAATAAAGGTAATGGATTTAGGAAGAAAGGATTTATGGTTGGAATAGGGTCATTATAGTTAATGTAAAGAAAAGGAAGGGTGTTCCATTCCAATGTTTTGAAGCAGAAAATAAGGATGAGATTTTGAGGTGAAAAAGGTGTATTATAAGATACAACACTTAATAGGGTGCAATAATTTTCAAAAAAAGAATGACCTTTTACCAGGTATCCGTGAAAAGGAGTTAGAATGTTGGAGCAGTTGGCGTTGCAGTTGCGTTTCAGACCTCCAATCGCTAAGGTAGGAGTTTGAGGCTCACTCTGGTCAATTGTTTTCTCAGGCAAGGCAATTTACCCATATTGCTTCTATCCACCCAGGAATATAATTGGGTACCTGGGAGGTACAAATGACTGCTGATTACAGCATTGTTCCTCCATGATTACAGGTGCAATATTGTGAAATGGATGTGGTAATAATAGTAAACGGTTATTTGCTTTTGGCATTAAGCGTATATTATTATTGTTATTGTTATTAGTATTACTAGTATTAGTATTAGTATTAGTATTATTATTATTACTATATTGTTATAATTGCTATGGGTAATTCTACAGTAACTCTCGCTACATTTTGCATACCATTTGAGATTTTGTTGGCATTATTAAAAAAAACTATTAATATCAGTGACCTATTGTAACATTATTCAATTAAAACAGAATTACAATCAAGATGTGATGTTCAGCAATCATAAAAAAGTTATTTTCTAAAGAAATTTGATTCTGTTTGAATTATCTTTAATATTGCTAATATTTGTTTGAAATTCTAGAAAATTTGAATGGCTTATTTATAACATAAATTTTTAAAAATTCAACTTTTAGACTACATTAAACATTTTTAGATATGATCAAAAAATTATTTAAAAAAATGCAATGCAATTATTAGGGCCCTTCTTAGGTACGGTATACTGATAAGAAAATTTTCAAATCCGATTTTCTCAAAACTTACATTCTCCAATTTTGAAATTTGATTTTTATTAACTTTTTACAGAAACATCATATAAAACTGATTTGTTGATAAAGAAATTTGTAATTTCATAATTTAATTCAATTTTTAATTTTTCGACTTATTCTTCCTTTGGCTTGGGTATCTGTTGCTTTACAACTGAATTTTAAATCACCTATTCCAAATGATCCGAACAAAAACAAAAATCAATTGAACTTGCAAATCTAATCAACTAATTGATAAATTCTACAGTGACCTATTCCATCTTAAACGAACCGTTGCTTTACAATTCCATGCCCACTCAACCGTGACACAAATTTCTGAGGTATTCCTTCAAAAGTGACACCAAACCGTTATTGTACCTCTACATATAACACCGTTAAATGCAAGTATCTGGACGCTATTAAGGAAGTGAGATAAGTCGCTACTTATTCTTGAGTTGTACTTTTCATTTTGATCTCGTGTGATCAGGTCATTATATCTTGTGTGAAGATAGATTATTGATTCCCCATAAAGGTTTTCAAAATACAATCAACTACGAAATAGCCTAAAGGTATGTATTTTTAATTTAGTTAATTAGATTAGTAAAAAACTGTCGAGTCCATTGGCATTTAGTGAACCATTCAGAAAGGTTGATGTATTGGTTAGTTAAATTGATTTTCTAAATAAATTACTGATTTAAAAAAATTAAAAGTAATGTAAAACCTGATAATATATTTATAATATATTTACATTCCAGATAAAGACAAAACCAATGTTGAAATATTGAATCAAAATGTGCTGGTGTAAATTTCAACTTGTACTGAGCAAGTTTGTACACAAGATACATTCCCAGAATGATCCTGTAAAGAATCGAGTGGTACTGGGTCTGAACAATTACGTTCATGATCTCGACAAGACATATTCAATCATAGAAGTACTGATGAAGAAAGCCTATCTTATGGTGACAGTAGAATAGTCCCGGGACTAGACTTAACTTTGGCTTGAGGGATACAAGTTTATAATTTAAAATATGTTAATGATAGTTCATACAATGTACATTAAGGTGGTTTATTATGATAATGCTGCTGTAACTAACTTTAAAAAAATAGAAAAATGACAAAAGAAATTAAATATGTTAATAAATATTTATAAATACAAAAACTATAGACAGAAGAAATAAAAGAAATATGGAACGGTGATCCAGAAAATACAGCAATTAAAAATCAATGTAGAACCAAAACAAATGGAGTGGCAATTCCAAAAATGTCTATGGTTCAGAATATAACATAAGGACTAAGCTAAATGCACCTGTAGGTTTCAATTTAAAAATAATAATATGTAGGCTTTTACATAGCACTCTATACAAGTAAGTCTCAGGGCGCTATCCACATTATCAACCAATTTAAAATGGTACGTCTTTTTGCTCCAAGAGATATCACTACTATACCACTTCTGTGTGGAGAGAAGGAACTGCAAGGGCACAAACGAGTGGCAAGACTTGGACTTGAACTCCTGACCTACCGCTACACAACAAGCAAGCATGTTAATTTGCCGGTTATAGCATAGAGAAAAGCTCTATGGTTATAGTTACCCTTTTTGGGTTCCCCTGCTGTTCAGTTATAATGGATGTACATGCCATTTCATAATGGAAAAGTTGTAAACTGTAGTAAACAAATAAACAAAGGTTCCTAAGGAAGACTTACCCCACATTGTGTGATGACTGGGTCCTTGAATACTTTGCGGCATAACATACAAAACAGCTTGCGATTTGGTGCTTCAATGAAAAGCAGGACTTCAGGCTGTTGGAAGTAATGTATAAACATAATTTAGCTCACGTTTCAAAATTTTTACCAACAAAAAAAAAACAATGATTTCTTGAGACAGTAGATAGTAGATAACGTTACATTAGAAGTAATGCTTTCACTGCAAATGTCACAATGAGAAAATTATCACAATTAAAAATTCAGAAAATATGAAATGTTTCTTCAGGAGTTTCTGCAATGTTTATTAGATTTAACACTTCAGATAAAACAAAACTTTCAAACGCTCCTGCAATGCAAATACAACAAGCACAAAGTTGAATGGAGTTTTTCTGCACTGCTTTTACACAAGCTGTATTATAATTCAGACTGTAGATTAGACAATTTCCGAAATGGTTTTCTACAATCACTACTATGCAAAGTGTATCCAGTTTTACTGCAAATAAAAACCGATGCTTTGTGAGATTTTTAACATATGACGCAATGTTTTCCACAAGGAAACTTTAGAATACATATACACCTCTTCAGCAGATGATTTTTATCCCAATTTCGAACAACATTTTATAAATAAAACAGAATGATTCTAACAATTAAAACTTTAGATGACATGAACCTCAACAGATGATAACTTCATCCAAAATTTAAACACCAGATAAAACTTTCTTGTTCAATTTCCTGCAAATATTAAAATGTCACTTGTATTGTGAAATAATACAACAGTCCATATACCATAAACATTTTCTAGTTTGCAGCAGAATATTTGAAAACTATCACTACTGAAAATTCAAACAAAAATTTTCATGTAGATTTTTGCAAATATCACAACACAAAGTTTTTTCACGATAAATTTTCAGATAACACTCGGACAGTTCTCTGTGAATGTTACAATATGTAGCACCCTCATGAACACTGAACACCTTCTAGTGAAAGACGATTTCGCAAAAACTATCTTTCACTTTAGCTGCTAAACGGTGACTTTTTAAAGATCGACGCCGATATTATCTCTTACTCTAGTCACTGTACATCGTTATTATATAGAATATCTAATAACATCTTCTCTGATGGTTTTCTAAATTAAAATTTTCCCCGTGGAGTTTCCGCAAGGTCATCTTTAGGACTATCTCTAACTTCTGTTTAGAAACGTCGAAACTGAGGTTAGTAAGTTTCTAATATTATTACGGGTAATATGAAAACTACGACATATCCATCAATGAATTCCCAAATGCATGATAACATGCCAATATTGGAAGGAAACATCTTTATTAGGACTTCTGACAAATGTGTAAAAATTGATTTTTATAAGTTTTGCCAATTTACTACCAAGGAAATGTCTTTATTAGGGCTACTGACAATGTGCTTAAAATCGATTTTTATTAGTTTTGCAAATTGATACCAAGGTAACATCACTTTGGTTTCAAGCCTACATTTTATAAAATAAATTGTTACTGAAGTGGACAATAAATGTTTTCTATTTTAATTTGATGTGTATGAAAGATTTTCATTAGTTTATGCAAATTTAATATACTAAAACCGGCACACACTGCATTGTGTGATGGTCGTACGACGGTCACACGACTATACCGTCACTCCCTGGGTGGCAACAGGCCCACGTTTTTTTGTGTGTTCACATGCGTTCATAATTTTGAAAATTAATGGACGCAAACACTTAACAGTGTGAACCTGTTGCCATATAAACGGCTTAAGGGTAAATCTTATGACTCCCACACACGTAGGCCAATGGCACGAGTAGCTGTTAAATATCAAACATGTTAAAAACCTTACGCTGTGCTGTCGTCTCACAAAATTTTACTGTAGATTTAAGCTATCAGCTTGCAGCGGCAGCAGGAGTGACTGTTGACGTGCGCCATCTTTGATAGATTAATACAAACAAAAGACGACACGACAAATAACTACATTAATTAATTATACTTATACTTATAATTAAAAAATTTATTAATTTTGTAAATTAAACTATAGATACTAAAGGAAACGGAAGTTATTTCTAAGCATTATTTACACCTACTATGTTAAATAGGTTCTATCAAGTTTAAAAAATTAAAACTAATATTTTGCTTTTACATAAAGTGATAGAGACTGATGATTATGACAAATGCAATTATAAAATTAATTTTATTAGCTTTTTCAATTATGCAAAAATATCAAGGAACCATTTTTATTTGTTTATGATAAATGGAGTGTATCAGAAATTTAGATTTGGAAATGAATATGAAAGTAAGTTTTTTTACAAATTAATGAAAACAAATTTTCATTAGATTTGACAGAAACAGTCACATTTTCAAAATTGTTGCAAATGTGGATATTACAATGTACTTTTAAATAAAAATATGATATATAATAATTTATATTATTTGGTTATTTTTTTAGAAATACATTAAAATTGTTGTCAACAAAATAAGAATGAGATACTGATGTGCTGATAAAGTTTCATTTGGTTTTCAGATTTTAATTGTAAAGGTTTTATTTTAATTAATACTGTATAATAATTTACACATACAAATGTGGCAAAACCTGGCAAAACCAACAAGTTTTTTGATTGATTGATTGATTCATTCGTTCGTTCGTTTGTTCGTTCCTTCGTTTGTTCATTCATTTATTCATTTATTTCAGATATCTTATCAATAAACAATTTAACAAATCATACATAAATAATAAACATACCTATATATTTTATTGAAAAATAATCAAACAGGAAATATAAACAAATACAAAGAAAATTTTCATCTATTTTGTTTCATAACTTTAGTTATAATTGACCCTGATATTAAAGCTTACAACAAGTGTAATATGGTATTAATTAAAGTTCATTTTTAATTTTGCGATTAAATATCTAAATATCTATGCATCATTGGTTAAATAGATAAATCCAACAATGTCAAATTAGTACTGTATTGACTCTGGGACTAAGCGCATTCAACATTTGAGTTCTGAATTTGAAAAACGACAGGCAGGCATTTGGATTCCTGATTATAAACGCCAAAATTTTATATAATAAATCATTTTACCATGATTTTAGTCACTGTATATTCTGTATTATCCTTCCATATTTTGTTTAGTTTTTCTATAGTTTATTTGTTTTACATATGAATGTGTAACATCTGGTCCACAGCGCCTTGAGACTCTACTGTATAAGGCGCTATATAAATCACTCTACACATTACATTACCTTTGATTTTTAATAATAATAATTTATTTCAACACTGCTAAACATTACTAAAATCACTATCAATCTTAAATACAATTTTCACTATGCAATTATTATTAATAATACTAAATTTAATAATACAGTATACATTGTGACACTGTACTTAACATTATTCAATATACTGTATGTATCCAATAAAGTCAAAGTTTACTCAGGTCTCGGGGACATCCTACTGTCATCATTAGATGGATTTTCTTCATCAGTACTTCTATGGACATCATGTCTTGGAGCTGGAATGCTATTATCCATATCGAGTACCGTTTGTTTGGGAAATCTCCTATTCTATAGAAATATACCAGTAGCCAAATATAAAATAAATCTACCATTTTAACAAATCCTTAAAAGTTTAACTTAAAAAAAAAAACATAGCACAAACCACAACCACATACTATAAACTAGGAAAAATAATGTAATGGGCAACATGTAAAAACCACTAACTGAATCCTGAAGCAGGCCCTCAATAATTAATTGTATACTATTCAGCAAGAAATACAATGGCAAAAATATAGTATTAAATGAGAGGTGTGATAAAAAGTACTATTTAAATTTCTCAAGAAACGAAGATAAAAAAGAAAAGCAACAAAATTGAAGCAAAATTAAATATACTGTAGCCACTGCTCAAATATGGTGCATAAATTTTATTTGTACTCACTTCTGTAGCATTGTTCAACATAATCTCAGAGAATGGAGGCATTTCAATAAAAATTGTCACGTTGTCCTTCAAAGATGGATATCAAACACTAACTGAAAACTAACTGTTAAACACCTCACGCCAAATATACACTATTAATACTGTAACTTGCATTTAATGTACAATGCGTGCATATTACTAGATGAGCGTGTCAAATTTCCTGGCGAACTCTTACTAACCTTTGACCTGTTTGAAGTATCGGCGACGCAGGCATCAAACACTAGCATGCACAACATCCTTCCTTAACCCAGAATACAGAAGATCTGAATACAGTAAGCGGTTACTTTACACGCAAATTGAAAACAATCTGTTAGCATAGGAAACCAGGCAGTCAGTACTAGTCTTATCAACACAGCAGACAAATGAAATTCACAATCGAGTTAGTTTCTCAAATCAGCAACAAATAAGATTATGAAAAAAACTGGCATTATTTGAAAATCTTATCGTAATCACCCCAATCGCAAGTAATATCGATGGAACCAAACTAGGTAACTATCTTATCACAAATCGCATTGGCCCTCTGATATAATCTATGGCACCAGTAACTACTTCAATATTTTTGATAGATATTGCAAAATTCTCTGGTACTTTCATCTAGATAAACTTGTGTCGATCGTTCATTAATTAATTTTTTTATAGCTGCTTTCAATTTGAACTGAAGGGAAAGTCAGATGATACACATCACTGTAATGGAATTGTTTTATCATTTTATTTTTTTTTATATTAGGTCAATTAATTAATGTTTGATAGTAACTCAACAAGAAATTAATCAGAACATAATTGTTTCTCTGAAAGTTGATTCTTTTCTAATTTTGACAAAAGAGCATCTCAAAAGTAAAATTAATATAAACTGTAATTAAATCACCATACGGAAAAAAATGACTTTCGTAAATTAAACTTTCTTTGAAAATCAGTTTTTCTCATCCTTTACTGCAACGAAATGAAATAGTTTTATATTTAAATAAGGTCACAATTACTGTACAGTTGCAATCCCAAACCTTTCAACGTTTTTTTTAGGGGACAAATTTACAGCATTAGTTCCTGTGAATTTTGATTTTGTAAATCATTAGTTACTAATAATGCAAAATTTAATACAATAAGAACCAAAAAAACCCTATATTTGCTCTTTTATTCAATTTTAAAATGTTTGACAATGTGTTGCTACTGTAATTATCTCCTGCTGGATATTTCAGTTTTTCAATTACTCATGTTCATTTTAAATTTTAGAATACATGTATTTTTAATTTTCCATTAATGTTATGTGATATTCATCAATGGGGTCACAAACAAAGTATTTCAATTGACCGAATTAGCGATGGCCTGTGACGTCACGAAAACTTGCCTTCGTGGTTACGAGAACCAAAACAAACCGTAAAGTCCTATCTCATAACGTAGG
>JAOTQE010087865.1:0-15021 GCA_025631205.1 Nesometra sesokonis
CTCAAATCAGTTGAAAAACCTTTTCATAGAATTTTTTCACAGATTGGCTAAAAATATAGCTAATTTTAGGTTACTATTACAAATTTTTAAAGTTTTTTTTTCTAAATTGCTAAACTAATTTGATGTATTTTAATACTTCATAGAGTATAATTACTGTAAAAGTGTATTTTATTTCAAAATCTCGTTTCGAGATTACATGAGATCCTGCCTCGCACATGCGCATCAATACGTTCGTTGCTAAGCCCCTTTTTTGGAAGCCAAATAAATCAGAGCAGTTAAAAAACAAAAATTAGAGTGTTTTACACTAGTACTGTACTTTATAATTGCTTGTTAGCTAAGAGTAGTCAGTAACACAGAGAGAGAGAGTAGCAGTAAGTTAAATTACTATATTACGACGTAGAAGAAATTAGGTTCAAAGACTCGATTCTAGGCTCAAGCGAATTGTCAATTTGTTTGTTAATATTCTTTGAAATCATTTTACTCATACTGTATTTTTATGTGCCTGTGGAAATTAAATATTGTCTTTTATGGACTATTGAAATGGGTGGGTGAAACAGAACCCCAGTGTCCAACCCAGACATTTCGTTTATGCTGTTTCCAGATAAAAGTAAACGCAGTGAAACTTTCAGCAAGTGGGAAGAGTTTGTAAAGCTCACAAGAAAAGGGTACTGCTGGAAACCTACCCACAAGATATGTTTGAAACATTTCACCAGCGACGATAACGAAAACCATGTGAAGATGGTAGTATAAAGATCAGATTTCAATTGAATCCCGATGCTTTTCCAACCTTAAAAGCTCCAGTTGAGGAAACCGATGATGAAGGAGAACCACCTCAACCAAAAACAAGAAAGAAGGTTCAGACTGCCTACAGAAGACGAGAGGTTGATAGGGTAAGCCTTGATATTCGTTCAAGGGTGATTTTAGGGCCATGGGCCTAGGTTTACCGGACCTGGGCCCTCGGTTGTTAGCAATTTTTAATTTTATTAACAGTAGGGATAATGCATTTCCATATAAATTGGGTTCAAAGACCCGATTCTAGGCTCAAGCGAATTTTCAATTTGTTTGTTAATATTCTTTGGAATCCTTTTTATTCCTACTATATTTTTATGGAAATTAAATAGTCTTTTGATAATATGGAATGATTTTGACTATTGAAATCATAAATAATTATTTGACTATTTATGTTTTACAAGATGCTCAAGGTATATCGTCTTAACTTGTACACCCAGTTCTCAAAGTTAGATTCGCAGGTAAATGAGCAGGCCAATGCAAGATTAAAAAGAATCAAAGATCAGCTATCTTACATGTCAGAGCAATTTTATTACCCATTGTAAAGTATATTTGTATTACAGAAATTTGGTTAAAACCCAACAACTTTTGTAAAATAAATTTATTCTATGTACCCTGCAAGTTTAAAAAGAATCAAAGATCAGCTATCTTACATGACAGAGCAATTTTATTACCCCTTAAACTATATTTGTATACCAAAACACAAATTTGGTTACAGTAACTGCCAACAACTTTAGTAAAATATATTTATTCTATATTCCTACAGTAACAAATACCTATTAAGAACTGAACCACGTTAGAAATCGGTACATTGTATTAAAAGTGTATTTCAGAAAAAGAAGGATTAAATAATAACAACAATGATAACACACAGTAAATTATGATGATTTTGAGGATGTGATCCTAAACAAACGGAGTTATATTGTCTCTCATGAAATGCTTCGAAGCTATCTATATGGATTTTTGCATGGAAAGTAAGCAATTTATTGCTATGAAGTTAGATTTTTTCATTGCCCATGATTAATCACTTTTGTTTATTGATTTCCTTATTTATAGGTGCAAGAAATGTCTCCAATTCTTTTTGACTTTTTAAATAATTCATATATGGTGAATACTCCACCCCAGAACAGTGCATAGTGGTGACTTCCAGAATTAAGTATAGCAAAAAAGGTAAGATGTGAATTTGTCTCAAATTAATTTGATTATCAACTTTGATAACAAAAGGCAATACAAAGTATATGCTTTATCTTGGGTTGGGTCCCACTGCTACACTCTCTATGCTTCTCGACAAATTTGAGTCATTGTTTAGCGTTCAGTGTCGAGCTGGGAGCAGTGCTCAAATCGGTGGCAAGCTTCGCTTGCCACATCAAACATACTTATCTGAAAATATACAAATCCAATACATTTGCAAGACCACAAGATGCCGTGCTGTGCAAAGTTTTCTGGAAGGGGATCACCAGTCAAAATTTAAAGTGGGCTGGTAAATATTCCTATGAACATCGCGAAACATCCTTTGCCGGTTTGGTGAAGGAAATGTGAAAAATTGAATGGGAATTTTCGACAAGCGCGAGCTGTACACCTTCCCATCCGCAGCCCTCCCCAAAGTCACAAACCCATGAAATTGGTTTAGCCCTAAATTCCCTTAGGGAAAGAATTGAGAAATTTGAGAGAAGCAAAATTCTGTCCCCTTCACCACCCGCAGTGGCTCCAACTTTTCAAAGCAAGGGAGAGCCCCATGCAAAATCCCCTGTGGTTTTAGTTAGGAAGAAAGATGGTAGTTTGCGATTTGTGTTGACTATCGTAAACTTAAAAACCTGACGATAAGGACAGCTATTCTTTGCCAAGGATTGAGGAAAAAGAGGGGGGGGGGGGCAAATGCAAATATGTCATTATGACGTCGCCATATTTGTATTTTAAATTAACATAGTAAAAATGTAATGGTATTTGATCGTATTAATTTTCGGCATATCTCCCTTAATATTCGTCGAATTTCATTTAAATTTCAGTATGTTAAGGCGGAAACAATTCTCTTTGTAGAAAGAACAATTCTTTTCCATTCACTTTGCATTTTGACTACGCCATCAGTGTAAAAGTGAATTTAATTAAAAGCAACTGCGGATCAGCTAACTCGTCAAGTGACGAGTTCAATTCTATTTGTTTTTAAAAATTTTTTATAGCAGGGGGATATTGCCGTTGAAAAACCCAACTCTGGCGCAGTCAGTTAGTGTGATCTTTTAACTGTAAAAGGGATGTGGCCTGAAAATGTGTGAAAGTTTAAAAAGTTCTAGTTTATAGACCTATATCATTTTTTCTTGTAAGTTTCAATTGCCGTTTGAATTGATTTTCGAACCAGATGATAAGGAGGCTGAGTACATAGTTATGGTAACCAAAGAAACTAAAGTAGAGGGTAAAATGTCAGTTTTTCCAGTAAACGCGGAGTTAGAAACGGAAACCCGAGGAACAGAAATGATTTGCAAGAGATTGATAATAGGTAATGGAATGAAGGACGATGAAGAAAGTGTTGGAGATGATGATGACGGATTTGTTTGCTACATTCAAGTCTTATTTTGAATGGTTTCATGTGCAGTGTTCAGTTAATTTTTTTTTTTAATTTATAGTCTTAGATTAAGTTTTAATTTTTTAATTTCATATCCATTTTGTTTTTGTATAATGTCCATGCAAAGAAAATTTGAGGACCGGATTGGCTCTTCCATTTTTCTCGCCTTGTAATGTCGGGACGACATTTTGCAAAGCAAGGGAGAATGTAGTAGAATGTATTTTTTACTTTTATTTTAGTTAAGTATTTGTATTCCTTAACCATTTCATAGCTTCATGGCAAAGAACTGGCAATCCCCTCAGGTTGTTGACTCAAATAAAAATTCCAAACACACAATTGTACTGCCCATTTCTAAGTATACATCTCCTTTGAGATACCGGATATCTGGTAGAGGAAGAACTTCTTATGACTCACAGTGATGGATGACCGGAAACAAACAAGATCCTGGAAACAGTGACTTTCTGCAATGCTTTAGTCCAATCAACTTATTCAATTTCTACTATTAAGGAAGAGTCAGCTCCATCTATATAAACTAAACTTTGAAAAGAAAAGAAGAAGAGAAGAGAAAACAAGAGAACAACACTATTAGGACAAACCCAAGTCTGATCGATTTGGAGATAAGTTCCTAATATGTACTGTATCTACTTTTATTTATTGAACATTGAAGTCATGATATAACTTTAATATTGGAAAAGACAGATTGTTGAACTACCTGAACGGTGATACAGAACGAAAGTGCCGACTGTACCTGCGAATATATTTATATTTATATTTATATATTTATTTATGTCCCTTCTCATGGCAGGAGGAAACAAGGACGAACAAGAACTCTGTTCCTGAAATACGTCCAACGCCTTATAGGAGATATGGACAGCATGCTAAATCCAGGCCAAATATCAACAATGGCTCAAGATCAGAGAAGCTGGAGAAATCTTGTAGTCGCCTGCGCTGCAGCCAAAAGATGATGATGAGTGTGACATATCCGTTTTCGTATTTCGTAAGTTTGTGAAACCTCACTATTGTGAAATGTAATTACAGAAAACAGTTTACAATTGAAAAAATCATTATAATACAGGAGGTAATGGTTAATGTTGTCATACTACAGGCAACAAGAAATTCATTGCAATACACAATTATCAGAATCTGAATATTATCATGAAAACTTTAGAAAAAGTTAAAATGGTTGTGCAAGGTACTCCAAAATCACCCCACTCTATTTTGTAGAATTCGAGAACACAGTAAATTAATTTACCTCATGGAAAGTTCCAGTTCAGGTAACACGATTTTAAACAGCAACATGCGACACTGGACTAAAAAATAATTTCACTGTCTGGTTAACTATGCCGAATGCTTGTTGTGTCGGTGGGTGCAACAGAACCCCAGTGTCCAACTCAGACATTTCGTTTATGCCGTTTCCAGATAAAAGTAAACTGTGAAGGGTTTGTGAAGCTCACAAGAAAAGGGTACTGCTAGAAACCTACCCACAAGATATGTTTGAAACATTTTACCAGCGACGAAAGCAAAAACCATATGAAGATGGTAGAGATGGGGAAGAAGGGGATAAAGATCAGATTTCGATTGAAGCCTGACGCTTTTCCAACCTTAAAAGCTCCAGTTGAGGAAAGCGATGATGGAGAACCACCTCAACCAAAAACAAGAAAGAAGATTCAGACTGCCTACAGAAGACGAGAGGTTGATAGGGTAAGCCTTGATATTCGTTCAAGGGTGATTTTAGGGCCTTGGGCCTAGGGCCTAGGTTTACCGGACCCGGACCCTCGGTTGTTAGCAATTTTTAATTTTATTACAGTAGGGATAATGCATTTCCATATAAATTGCGTTCAAAGACCAGGTTCTAGGCTCAAGCGAATTTTCAATTTGTTTGTTAATATTCTTTGGAATCCTTTTTATTCATACTATATTTTTATGGAAATTAAATAGTCTTTTGATAATATGGAATGATTTTGACTATTGAAATCATAAATAATTATTTGTTTACAAGATGCTCAAGGTATATCGCCTTAACTTGTACACCCAGTTCTCAAAGTTAGATTCGCAGGTAAATGAGCAGGCAAATGCAAAATTAAAAAGAATCAAAGATCAGCTATCTTACATGACAGAGCAGTTTTATTACCCACTGTAAACTATATTTGTATAACAGAAATTTGGTTAAATACCAACAACTTCTGTAAAATATATTTATTCTATGTAGCTACAGTAAAAAATTACCTGTTAAGAACTGAACCACTTTGGAACTCAGTACATTCTATTGAAAGTGTATTTCAGACAAAGAAATATTAATAATAATGTCAACTCACAGTAAATTATGTTGGTTTTGAGGATGAGATCCTAAATATGAGGAGTATACTGTCTATCATGAAATGCTTAGAGATTATCTAAATGGATTTTTGTATGTAAAGTAAGTAATTTACTGCTATGAAATTATGGTTTTTTTTATTGTCCATGATTAATCACTATCGTTTTATTGATTTTTTTATTTTGTTATAAACATTTTGTATTGATAAATGGCTAAAAGAATGTTTTAAATAATTCAAATCCTCATGAGAAAGAAGTTACTGACTTTATCACATTTTTAAGGAGGAAATCCCTGGAACAATATAAGACAAAAAAAATACACTATTTCCCATCTCTACCTGAAGTACGATCTAGAGGCTCCTACTTGGCAGATAAAACAATGTCAAGATGGAGAAGTGTAAGAAAAATTTTACAGGTCACCCAACATTACTACCTGGAATCTTCACATTATTTTGTGAACATGGTAAGTTGATATTAGTTACCAATGAATGACAATGCTGCCAGTTGTACACCATTCCTAGTACAATTTTCATATCATGTGTAGTGATCCACAGAAATTCTAACCAGATTGTACTTCTGTATTAGCAGTTAACTACGTTTTATTCATAAATTCTATCTCCCATCAAATTCCGCTGGTTTGACTCGATACAAACAAGCTTTATTCATTATTCGTTCCTGTCGCTGTTCCCATCTGATTGTAATTTGCAGCTTCTCAATGTACGAGGATCTGTTTTCGAGCTCCAATTTGTCTTCAGGTGCATGAATTGTGTCTTGGCGTCTATGTTTTCTTTGAGTGTAAAACCCTTTCGTTGCTATCGTAATTCACCTTCTTGCCTATTTTTTGTTTCTTTTTAGAGTCAATCCCATAAAAAATGGTTCTCTCGGTTCTCTCCCTAATTCCCAAACTTTATAATAGTATCTCTGCTAATAAAGAGACAATCGTTGAGGGTGAATATAATTTAAAAAATAAAATAAAATAAAACTAAAATCAAATCTGGGCTTATGTATATATTGTTAGTAAACTAAAATATATTTTGCATATTGGGAATTATCAAGTACAACAAAAACATCCTGTAGGTCAAGAGAACCCATATTGCGGACTGGAAATTTTCCATTTTGAAATGGTTATATTCTAAATGTTTGAAAGAGGCGCAGTACTGGATGTTTTGGAGAATTTGAAATTTCTGCTTGTATTAATTTTCCTGATTTCGCCAGTCCTGTTTTATTTGTAGACCACAGGCTTTATATGTTGTGTAGACCTACTGCTGTACTTTAGTTTTTTGGGGTTTTTTTGTGTGTTATGGGATATGTGCTATTTTGTGTTGTTCATCCAATCTTTTCGCTATGCTGGCTAATCAAGCTAATGTGCTATTTTTACAGATGTGATAGCTGCAGCGTGGCATGATGGTGGTAAAAAAAAACAGTATAAAACATATAAACCAATGGAAACAAATTTGTAAAAGAACGTTATACAAACATCAGCCTTTGTGAATTGTGCCATCCTAAACAAGTCGAGTCACTTCCATTTGGAAGGAAGTATGGGATACGGTATCCCATGTTTCAAAAAGGCTGAAATGATTGAAGTATCTAGGGATGGCAGATCATGGGATCATTACTGTGCAAGTTCTAGGAAAGGTTTTGAAGGTGTTCGCCAGCTTCCCATTGTAAAGGATCGCCATATGCAGCAACAAAGACTGCCTGTTTCGATCAATGTATGCTAAAACAGGGAAGTTCTATTTTAGTATGCCAGACATGTGGTAAGCCAGCAGACAAGAAATGTTACCAAAGTGTGGGAGTACTGTAAAAACTTTGTTGAAGTTAAGCACACTGGCGATCATACATGTGGCAAAGAAATCCATAATGTCTACAAGACATCCAACAAAATTCTGGCCTGAAACCAAGCGCCCTTGTTAATCACAAAATGGATTAAATTGTCCGTGGAGGAATTAAACTTAGAGAATAAAGAAGTTGTACAGAAGTATTTGGAAATGAAATGGGTCCACAATGCCAAGGAGAGAATAAAGAAATCAATTTTGCCACTAGGTGAAAATGTTGATGCCTTGGCTGACTTCAAACAAAAGTGTGAACTGAAAGAGGAGCTACTAAGGTGCATAAAACAGGAGGGCATTTAATGGTAAGCATACATTTGTGTTTAAGTCTAGAAAACAAATGGTGGATCTAGCTCTCTCAATGCACAAGGTAAAAGTGGGGTGCTGGCTAAAGAATATGCTTGTTGACGGAAAGCATAACCACTACGGTGTTTATTTTACACTTACTTTATGGGTCTACCACCCATTATTATGAAGAAAAACCATGCCAACCAGCAATGCGTGGCCTGAAAGAAAAGCCAGTATTAATCAATGGACCTGCCTTGAACACTGTGGAGTGTGATGACCTAATCAAACAAACGACAGCATGTTGGTTAGAGGGTACGTTCGAGCAAAAATTTATCGGTGTGTTTAATCAGTTAATTAACCGGTACATAAATTCTAAAGCCGCTCGGACACGCGCTTAATTACCTTACCATCTGGATTATCGCGACAATTTTGACCACCAAATTGTTGGGTAGAATACAGTGTATACAACGACCTTCGAGGTGTAGGTAGCAATAAATCAAACTTAAATCGATTTTCCAAATGTTTCAGCCACAGTCCAGCGCGCGAAAAAAAAATGCTGTCAGTGGGCATTTCCCGGTATCTGTCATTTCCAACTTACCTCCGCTACCGAGAAGATGTCTGTCTGGAATGACCAAAGGATTACATTTATGCTATCCGTTTGGGGCGAAGAACGAGTGCAACGCCAGCTGGATGGCACTCGGAGAAACAATACAGTTTACAAAGAAATCGAGGAATTTGGGGTAACTATTACAGTTACTCAAATCACAAACAAACTGAAATATCTTCGCCGAGAATACACAAAGGCAAAAAGACAACAAAAACAAATCGGGCTGCAGGCCAGATAATGACAATGATGATGACCTTGAACTCATGGTAGACTGTGTTTTCAGTTATTATGATTGGTGATGATGAGCAGTTAATTGAGTTGAGAATTAATAAAGTTTATCATGTGGCATGGACAAAATGAATCAGTCGTGTGTAGCAAATCAACAATGTGACAGCCTAGAACAAGCATGAACATTTTCTACAGTAACATTACAATAAGTTAAAAGATGTGTCTGATTTTAATTCTCTTAATTAGTTTACTTCTTATGTCATTATCTACATTGTTGACGTCATGGTTAACAGAGATTAACATTAAATCAAAGGATGTATTGAACCCTAATAAGTTGCCTCCATTACCTTCTGCAACAAAAAATCTAGTATAAGAGAGATAATAGTATCATTGTTAAAACATGAAATTTAATATTCAAAATAACCAATGATATTTACTTTGTTACCTTTACATACCCTCCAATGCCTGCCACACCATATTGTCCCACACCGACTTCTCCTAAAGCTGGGCACTCACACGCACAATGGTCGTACGACTAAACCATCGCTTCCTGTGTGTAGTTTCCAGATGCGATGATGGTCATTTACTCATCAGCCGACGGTGTTTTTAGTGATTTCCCTGTTGGATCACTAACAAAACTGTCAGCCAACGAGTAGAAGATTATCATTGCGTGTGGAAACAGGGAGGAACAGGAAATTGCGAAATACATGCAAGGCCAACGATACTGGCTCTGCCAATGCCATGGAGTCTGTAGGAGCTGTTCGTCTTTTTCTGCGATCAGAACAAAAGCATGGTTTACATTAAACAGAGTACCTTGCTGATGGTGACACTGCATCATATTCCAAAGTTGTTCAAGCTGAGACATGTGGTCAAGGTGTTCACATAACTTGAATTTGTCGGGCATGTACAGAAACGGGTTGGAGCAAGACTTAGAAAACTAAAGAATGACTTCAGATGCAAAAGGGATTGTAGGTGTCAAAAGACTAACAGACAAACTAATAGACTCTCTCCAAAAGGGGTTTCTATCAGGCAAAATGCTGGATATTTAGCTAAAATGACATCAGCGGTTGAAGTAGTCCTCCTTCATGTTGCGTCGACAAACGAAAGCCCCATGCATGAACACTGTGTTCTACCACCTTAAATGGTTTAACATTTTGACATTCTTTAGTTTGACCTGATTTTACGAGTATGTCTTTTTGTATATAGTCCTAGGTGACATTATCATATTCATGCAACACTGTTATTCTATTAGAATCTTTTTCTTTAAAGAGTTTAATGTTCTGATGTTCTTTAGCTTGATGTGGGTTTACATTGATGTACTCTTCTGCACATCTTCGTGGCTGCGATCAATTGTTGCATGCTTTTTTCGGGAATTTCACACCAAAATTACAGCGGCTAACTCAAAAATTTGAGAGCAGAGCACAAGGTTGTTAAACACTTTCCATATACTCTATAACAGTTTATTGATTTAGGAGACTGATTATTTTAGATGCAGTCAAACTTCTCATTTATTAATTTTATGCATGGTCTGTCAGCATACTTGCAGCTGCAAAGAATTTAGATTAAAACAAATATTTATTTGTGTTCTGTCCTATGAGTCTGTCATAAGCATTTTATTGTGAGTGTAATTTATCCACTTTCTAAATAATTTTGGAAAATGAAAAAAAAAAAAAATTAACATAGGATCATTCTGTTTGTCTTACAGGATCTCTTTTTTCTCAATTTGTACTGAAGAGAAACTAGAAAGGGAGGGAAACCCACAGCTTCATGAACACTAAAAATTGTGTGTCTTGCTGATTCATATGCCAACAA
This sequence comes from Nesometra sesokonis, assembly GCA_025631205.1. NCBI lineage: Eukaryota > Metazoa > Echinodermata > Crinoidea > Comatulida > Antedonidae > Nesometra > Nesometra sesokonis. The sequence continues at coordinate 10,424 of JAOTQE010087865.1, forward strand.
AACCCCAAGATCTTGGGAAAAACAAAAATTACGCAATGCTGGCCTTGGGGAGAAGACAGTTACAGTAAAGGATGTCAGCATATCTCCCGATGAGTTCAGAGATATACTGTTTTCAACTTTCCCAAAGCTCAAAAATGCTGGTGGTTGTGAGCTCCTAACATGTATTGGCAAAGAGTGAAAGCTTGTCCATCAGAGACAGTTTAAGCCAAGGGCGAATCTATGTTCGGCCAATCCAGAATTTATCAAACATGGATCCTGAGAATATAGGTAGAAAAATCGTGGCTTTTAGCTATGGCTTGATATAGCTCTTTAAGTACCGCAACCATTTGATTAAGTAAGGAATCTGTTTTGGTGATGGACAAAAAACTTAAATGCCGCTTGGTTATGTTAAACATTTTATTTGTATAGTCGGGAAGAGGAATTAAACCCATGTGCACATTTCATTGCATGTTAAAAGTCAACGTCTTGCTTGGCCAACTTAATGCTCGAAAATTAATATGAGTTTTAGAGGGAAACCAAAAATTAATGCATGTGTAAAAAACAGTACTCTCCACTAAAACTAACTGAACAAGCACAATTTCTTCATCTCATAAGTCACATGAGAACATGGACGATCTGAACGCAGTTTTGAGGTCAGAGCAAGTGATGTCATTTCAACTTTCAACTAGCTCAGATGATTCTTGTACATTTAGCGATGAATCAAATCAGGCAGGAATAACAAAGTCAAACTAATATATAGTTTTTGAACAAAATCTAGAACAGTTAATTATGTGTTGAAATCCGGAATGCCGAGCAGCAACACGGATTGTAAACTTAAAAAATTATGCAAGGGAAGCTGTCATATATACAGGCTTCTGTATGAATGGGCATCCATATAGATGGGAGTCACATCCTGTTGTTTGTACATGCAATGCTGGCAACATAGCTTTAGCAGCATCAACGTTGATTACCGACAACATCCACTCAACAACTGCAGGAATTTTAAATACGGCAAATATTTAGACTCTCAGAAAGTCAACCTATGAAATCCAATCACAATTACTGCTTCCAACAGTAGAGGCTATGTACACTGCACACATTACAGAGGTTCAAAACCATAAGTGCCGTAAATTACATTGATACAAGTATTTGGCTTGGATGTAGCCCACCGATAAATCCTAATTCTAGAATATGCTCAGTTCATTTCACTCCTGATTCTTTCAAAATGTATTTGAAGATGAAAACTTATTTTTTTCAAGTGAATGTATCTTTACTATAACACAAACATAATTATAGATGACTAATACTACACAAATAATATTTCATTTGTTAAACAATTTCTATATACCGTCTCAAAGTTATTTAGAAGAACTGTTTACGGAGAACCATGTTGGAAGATGCACATTAATTTAATACTGTTATATAAAACTTCAATTTGTAATTGTATATTTCAGAACAAAATTAATTAATTAAATTATTTTAGAATACAGAGCCACAACCATCTTTTGATTTTCAAAGCCCAATGTCTTCACCTCATAAGTCACATGTGAGCTTTGATGTTCAACACATTTTTGAAGTCAGAGCAAGTGATGTGTCATTTCAGATGATTCTTGTACATCTTGTGATGAAACAAATCAAACTAATATATAGTTTTCAATTTTATAGTTTTACCATACCTGGTTTGACGAAACCACGGATAATATTATTTATAAAGAGAAAATTAATAAGATAAAAAAAGAAAAAATATACCTTTGTGATTTCATACATTGAAGTGAATGAAACAGAATATGAAAGTACAGATTATGATGTCACAAGATCACAGATAGTTACAGACATGCTAGACTTGGGATGCAGTATTGGCCCTTTTTAACTCACCAACAGAGTGCATTGTATTACAGTTTTATCATACCTGGTTTGATGAAACCAGGATAATTATATTATTTATAAAGGGAAAATTAATAAGATAAAAAAAGAAAAAATATACCTTTGTGGTTTCATTGAAGTGAATGAAACAGAATATGAAAGTACAGATTATGATGTCACATAGTTACATACATGCTATGCAATGAACTGGTTTTGTTGAAAAAATTAAAACCGATTTAGGCCATGAGGTCAAGGTCACTAATACCTACGGTTTTGTTGGGGATATCTTGGTAGGCAAAACCGGTCTTTTTACCAGCTTGTGCCGTTTCCAACATTAGAAAAAATTCCCTGGCCCAGCAGCTGAGTATCGGGTCTTTAAGTTAGCAAATATTTCAGAAATATAAGATAATTTTTTTTTTTTCAGCTATGTAGTGATGGGATGAATGTTTATATAAGTTATGCTAACAAAAAAAAGGTTTGATGCCATTTGGGTTGCATTCTTAATTATATGAATATCTCTGGTCGTTTCGACCCAGAAACAACGATGTAGGCCTACGGTAGACTTGCCTCTTTTCTCAGACACTTAACTGCACACTTTCTTTTACTACTTCAACCTGCTGTTTTGGTTTGATGGTTTCCGACCAAAATCTAGAACAGTTAATTATATGTCGAAGTCTGGAATGCTGAGCAGTAACACCGATTGTAAACTTAACAAAATTACGCAAGGGAAGTGGTGTCATATATACAGGCATCTGTATGAATGGGCACCCATGCTTGTTGTTGGTGCATGCTATGCTGGCAACATAGCTTTAGCAGCATTAACATTGATTATCGGCAACATCCACTCAACAAATGAAGAAATATTGGATATGGCAAATATTCAGACTTTTATGAAATTCAGTCAGAAGTACTGCTTCGAACAGTAGAAGCCATGTACAGAGGTTCAAAACCAAAGTACTGTAAATTACATTGATCCCTAGGCCTCCTTCAAGGCTATTCTGACCTCCTCCAAGGCTACTTACAAGACCCCCACCAAGACTACTTCTTAGGCCTCCTCCTACACTGCTCTCAAGAACTCCTCCATAACTGCTCCCTAAACCTTCTTTATAACTGCTCTCTAAGCCATGCCCCTAACTACTTCCTAAGCCACCTCCATAACTGCTTCCTAAACCACCTCCATAACTGCTCCATAGACCTCCTCCAAGGCTGCTTCCTAGATTGCATTCGCAAATATTTCCCAGACCTCCTCCAAGACTGTTAGATTATGAACTTCATAAACCTCGATTCATGTAGCTGCTAGACTGACTTCTACAGCTTGTTTCGTTTATGGACTATACAATACTATACTGCCTTCCATTATTATGCTTTTGCTGCTTATGCATTTCTTCCAAACTTCTTGCCAAACTTCTGTAGAGTCTTGCTGAATAGAACTGGCTTGTTGCTGTACTAAGTCTTCTTCCCAGTCTTCACGACAGTTGTTGAGAAGCTGATCCAACGGTGTAAATCGTTCACGCCCATAGACAGGGTCCCATATTAACAGTCGTCCGATCGTCCGAGACAACTAAGGTATTGTAAGGACGAGTAAGTATTTGAAAAATTTGTCCGTGTGACGATCATTTCGGTGCCTCATTTTTACAGTATTAATGCTTGAATTAAAATATGTATCTTGCTCTTGTGTTGAATCATTGTTTGTTTTCTTCTTTTTTTTACCGTATTATAAAAAATATGTATCTTGCTCTCGTGTTGAATCATTGTTTGTTTTCTTCTTTTTTTTACCGTATTATAAAAATTATGTATCTTGCTCTCGTGTTGAATCATTGTTTTTTCCGTTGATTTTCACCGTTCGCTTTGCACCCATCGCAGACGTAGCCTCCGCAGGCCTTCGCCGTCGTGTCCAGCATAGAAAACCAGGCTAACACTAAGATATTTTCACGAAGCACATACGTGGTAACAAGTATTAATGGCTGGATTTACAAGACTAGCGATAACGTTATGAGGTGTATACTGTATACCGGTTCGGTAAAGCTCGGTAATGCAACCACGTAAAATTAGCCACAATCGCGAAACAAAATATACCACCGGAACTGGAAGCATGAACGGGTAATTCAAGCTTTGTCAAGCGAACAACAATGTGGCGGTTTATGGAAAATATATAAGTCCACCGAAGTCAAAGAAAATCAAAACAAAAGAAGAAACTCTGCAGCAACAGAGTAAATATGAACACGAGGTTAGGAAACGAACATTTTTGCAATCGTGGCAAGTGAATAGGCCATGGTTAATATACGAGGAAAATGCATCGGCGCCCACTACTACTAGGCCTAGCGATAACAGTGCTGAGATCGAGGTAAGCGGTGGTGCGAAACGACCACAGGGCGGCTGTATGATGACATGTAGTACATGTATAGAAGGTTCGAAATTGGACGGCAGCAACACAAAAATGTGTTTATTCGTGGTTGTTATTTACTTCGTCTAGAATTCGAGTATATTCTTACTAAGAAGGAATGTGTGGTTTTCTTCACCTGGAAAACTACTATTGTTGGATATACAGTATTATATTCTACATCAAACATTTAAACTTCACTGATTGGTTGAAAAAGCGCCACGTGATTAAAAATATTCCTACTATTCCAGATTACTGACGTCACTTTGTGAAATATGTTACTATTTATCAAGTGACAACACTTTTATGACGTCACTTTGCGATATAGTAAAATACTATTTAGCAAAGTGACGTCACTGACAATTGTGATGTTTAC
>JAOTQE010087876.1:0-15021 GCA_025631205.1 Nesometra sesokonis
AACTGTACCACTTTGAAAATCAGTACACTAGTACTGAAAGTGCTTACAGTATAAAGAAAGAATAAATAAATAAATAAGCTGTAATGCAATAAGCCTAGACAACTAATAAAACAAGGTGGGAGTCATTTATTTTACGTAGACAATACAATCAAAAGTTTAGTTATTTTCCGTAAGTTGTCTATATGATCTCAACATTTACGTTTGTTATCAAATGCATTGTCTAAATATATGAGGCGTGACACGGCAAAACCACCAAGTTGTAGGAAAATTGACAATTTTGTTATTGCTAAATTCATATAATACTTTTTGCAAGTTCTAAAATGAGGGGTCAATCATAAAATCGGACATCTAGAACTGAAGTTATTGGACAAAATATATACAAATTTCTTTTGTATCCGTTTATATTTCCTGCTGTTTATTTGCTTATCTCTTAATAACTTGCTATGCGACAACTTGGTGGTTTTGCCATGGCTGGCCTCATATACATAGATACCTATTTCAACATAGTATGGTCGTTGAAAGTAAAAATCAGGGGCTCCCGGGAAAAAAGGTTTCAAATGTTTCTTGGTGTCAATCAAACTGCAAGAATATACACTTTAAAATAAAAAAGGTCCTCTTCGGTCCTCCTGGGGAAAGAAATTTATAAGCCATTTTTAATTTAAGTATGGCACCATTACAGCATAGAACATGCTCATGTTCGATATCATGTTTTTTGTAAATATATCAAGATTTGTAATTTTTTTGCAGGTATAGAGGCCTAAAGCTAATTGTGTAAATCTGAGGTACGTAGGTGGCAAAATCATGCCATTCAGCACAAACTTCTATTCAGGAACAACCTGAACAGGAAGACTTTGCTGACTGTATACTATAAATGCAGAGCTGCGACCAGATAAAACTCAAGCTTGTCAAGTGGATCAGCACCAAATCACCGCTATATAAATGCATCAGTCTTGTTAAAATTGACATTAATTACTAAATCTTGATCTTGATTAGATGATGCTGACTTTAAAAAAATTTTGCCTACATTATTACACATCAGGCCTACAACAGAACAAACGTTGACATCAAATTTGATTAAGCATGACTTTCTTGTAGGTCATCAATGTCATCAATTTTCAACAGTGCATGTTTTATCTATAATGGAAATGATGGTCTTCAAAACAAACCTTTCAATCGACTTGAAGTTCATCAAATGAAGTAAAACCCCAAACAGTGGCCCCGCCAGGAATTAGCAGGTCCATGCCCTTCTCGGGAGGGCACCTTCGACAGACAGGGCAAGTTTGAGGTTGGTGTGTTCCAGGTTTAAATTTGACAAGCAAAAAAAAAATGTTGCCATATTTTGCATGCCTTTTTAGGCCGTTTGGTATATTGGGGGCTTGGTTGGACCTACGAATCCCCCGACGACATCTTAAATTCCTCCCAACAGAGGGGCTGTAACCCCCTGTAGTGCTGTATACATTCCGAGTGTTTCATGCATATTGAATTATAAGTTTTACTATACATAACAACTTTAATTCAACACTGAAGTAATAGTAAAAAAAATTACTTATAATAGGAATTAATATTCATTTTGAACACATTTATAAAACTATATTTAAATTTTCTGACAGTTGAAGAATTTGGTTCATAAAATATAAATATGACTTTCATCCCGAAACCAAGTATTGTATATGTTCTGTTGGCGAGTGACAAGGGATAATTTTGTACTGAAGTTCAGGTAGACTTCCAACAACCATAACTCAGATGTTCACAATTAAAGTCAAATCAACAAATACAATTTCAAGAACTTCCAACAAGTTACAGTGGTTTTTCAGACTCGAAAGCAGTCACCGTACCATGGTTGTGGAATAATGTTCAAATAGACCCCACAAAACTAATGTAAGTCTCTAATTAATTCATAATTTTGTGTCTTGTTATTTTAAAATCTCCTCCAGACAAGGTTCGCCTTCTAGATTGAGACCCTTACAACAGTTCTTTTCGTTATTTTTTATGATGTAATTTCGTTTTTTATATTGTGCTTATAATTTATTTGAGCTGTTGTTAAATAAATGGTGTTTATTTACTCCACGTAACTGGAAACTGAATGTTTGTCGAATGTTGACGATTGCATTACTTTTGCAAAGGATTAGATATGAAATTTCAAAATACAAGATAATGAATATACCAACATTACAATTTAATAGTTTAATAATTTTCAAGCCAGAACATGCATGTCTTTGGAAATTAGGGGGAATTCAACAATTACATATGCACACAGGTAGTAGGGTGGTATGTAAAAGTGCATAAAAATGCTTACAGGGGTGAGGAGTGGTCCAGGATTGGTTTTATGTATGTATTGTAAGCAGGTTATCTTAAAAATTGTCTTACTGATTGAGAAAAAACAATAACGTTGAGTATGTACATGGGTAGGGGTGGTCATTTTCAAAGTAAAAATGGCAATAATGGGTGGAGGGTTACATTTGACATGCAATTGTTGAATTCTCCCTTATTCAAAATGCTCTGCAGGGCTCAAAGAATTGGTTACCCAATGGCCCAAGGCAACCAAAATTACATTGGGCAACCAACAATTACTAGGTGTCCTGATGAGCAGCCAGGTCTTGGCTCACGCTAACTGATCATTAAATCACCAAGGCCCGGCAAAAGTCTTAAGCTGTGTTTCCACGAGGCGGACGCAGACGTGGGTGCAGGCAAAAAAAATCGTTCATCGTTATTTTCAATGGAGCCATTTCCACGAGGCGGATGCGGACGTGGGTGGGTAGGCGCGGACGCGGACACGTTTTCTTTAATCGCTCATGTAGCGATTTTGCCCGCGTCCGCGACTGCCCACGTGGGGAATTTCCCTGTTATTACGTGATTTTGTCAATGCTCGTTTTCTGTTTGGACCAATCTAGGAACTTTTATGTGTACAGTGCCTTTGCCTCTACTGTTCGTTGGTAATTAATTTCATAATTCAGGGGCGTAAAGTCACGAATCCATCCTCAGTCCCACCCTGGTTGGAGTTAAGGCATGACAATTTTGAAATTTAGTACCTCTAGATGTTTGGAAATGGCAATTGCATGGAGCAGTTTGGCCAAATATAAAATCCAACCTTATTTTTTTGTTAATTTAAAAAAAAATTGATGGGGTTTTAAGTCCCCACAGCCACCCATAACCCCATTCCCCCCCCCCCCCCCACCCCTGGGAGGGGGGGGGGCAAAAATGCACAAATGAAAATGAAATGAAAAGTGAAAAAAAAAAGTTTAACAGAATTTAAATATGCTATTTAAGTTCAACTCCAATGATTCATCACACTGCATGCTTAATATCATGTTATAAAAGTTATGCCCTGATAAAGCACTAGAGTTGTGCGAAAGCTTGGAATTTCTGTCTGGCTGTCTTTGCATTTATATTTTACCTTATCAAATTTTGTATCTCATTTAAAATCCAACCTTCATTACCCACAGTCTTTTCCGTATTTTGTCTTTTTTTTTAAATTTCTTTTTTTATTTCGTGTCACATCCAACAGCAAGTTAACTCGCCACTTACAGGATGAGAACTACGGCATGCTTTCTAAACCAAGTCTCATTATGAGGCTTAGGGACGTTGGCGTTGTTATGTCGTGGGAACCAACCTAGTGTTTAGCCAGGTTTGAACCCAGGATCTCGGGATTGGAAGGCAAGCATGCTAACCACCAAGCTGCAGCGCCACTTTTAAATTGTTTATTACAAACACTTATTTGACATCTTCTAATTAATTTTTTATTCTGATTTCTAGCTTAAAGAACGTTACAACCACGATTGCAGCAAGTGTACACATCCACCGGGATTCCCGACATCAGAAAAACCTCCAAAAGAACTTGACTACTCAAAACCACTGGACACTATGAAGATGTGGACATTCTTCTCGAGCAAATTCACAAGTCAAATCACACGCATTGTCAACTTCGCCAAGAAAATTCCCGGTTTCAAAAATCTGAATCGAGAAGACCAAATCACGTTGATTAAAACTGGCCTGTTTGAAGTAGCTACAATCCGGTTCTCAACCGTTGCAAATGTCAGTAATGGAATGGTGTACTGGTGGACGACAGGCGACATGTTCTCTTTAAAGGACACGCACGAAATGCCACTTGGGAACTTGTTCGACCTCCTGTTTGACTTCTCGGCCCGTGTAAATCAAATGCTGTTGGAAGATAGCGAGTATGCATTGTTGTCGGCTGTTGTCATTATGTCACCAGGTGAGAGAAACAGGTTTTAATTGATAATTGATGCGACTCTGATGGCCGTGGGTTTTAGAATGGATATTATTTAAGTGGCATTTTAATTGATGGTTAGATTTATTACTTAAGTGAATTAGGTGTTGTAAGAGGGATTTTGAACAAACACAATTGTAGAATCATTTAGTATTTTTAATATATTTCTAGTAATGTATTGCTGATTATGGTCTATCACAAAAAAAAATTACAAAATTGAACAAATAATCAGAAGATGAAGGAGAGTGGATTTGATTGGACGGACATTTGTGAGGTCTCACCACAAAATGAGTCTCATGGTAGAAAAAATTAGTGTTTCACAATTTATGCATAAAAACATACTTATACATATATTTATTTTTGGGAACTTTTTTGAGCCGCTATATGATTTATTTCCTTTTTTTCCTTCAATCTTTGAACTTGTTTTTATTACTTACATTATTTTTTATGAATTAAACTTATCATACAAAATCAACGAAAACATTTACGAAATATAAACCTTTATATACAAAAAATATTGAATGAGTACAGCCAAAGTTTTTTTAAATAATATTTTTAAATCTTCTCTAATGTTTCAAGCCGAACTCATCTTGGGGATCTCTATATCTACATCAGATAGTCTCTCTTCATATAGGCTTCTATGAATGGTGTCTTATTCTAGTCAGGTATTCTAGGCAAGAAATTCTGTTTTGCACATCCTTAGCAATTTGGCTAATGTAGCCTTAAAAATTATTAGCCAAATTCACATTTGTTAGTTTGTTAGTTACTATTAGTTACTATTAATGAATTCAATTTTGACGATTTGATGATTTGGCTATTTGACTAGTATCAGCTTAAACCCTGAGTACTATGCTCAACTTTAGAAAAAAAATCAGATTCTAATATGAAAATCTGCGAAATATTATCTTTCTTCGTCTGTGATTTATGAAGTATGCATCAGTACTTTTGGTTGTTGTTTAGTTCAACTTGTAAATAAAACGATTAATTTCCATACAGTTCAGCACATTGTTAACGTATATCATGGAAGAGTTACCTCCAGAGGTGAAATAATGTGAGTTAGATACCTATCGGCACCATAGCAATCAGAAACCACAATTAAACATTCCCTACAGGCTTCCATAATAGGCCTGCTCATGAAAATACCATCATGTCCCTCATAACATATAATGTGCGCAACTCGTTTAATTGATTGCAAGTTTTTTTTTGACTGGTTGCTGACCCAGTAAATTGTGCCTTCTGTAGTAGGCTGGTTTTTGTCGGTCATTTGGTCGGTGTAAGTAGTTCAGGAGCAGATTGCTTTGTCGTTGGTAGACCGATTTACGTCTTCATCATTTGTTATATCTTCGATTGTTAATCATTAGTTTCATTTAGAATGCTTTGCCAATTACTGTGTTTGTCAACACCTCCGCAATTACCGTAACATAGCTTTCCATAGTCTTTCTCCATACAAGCACCAGACTATTGTATTTTTATTCTGGATTTTTGTAATTATTGTTGTTGCCACTAATGTAATTTTTGTCTAAATATTTTGTACATAAAAGAAAATATTAAAACCAATTTACTTTCAACTATGATGTTTGTTCCTAAATATTCTAGATTAAAGTTTTTTTCACCCACATTCTGTTGTCATTCCATAATTTTAATTGCTCTTGGTAGATACGTGGAATACAGCATTCTCTGTTGTATACCCATCCACACAATGATTTATGATATCAATTTTTTATCGGAAAAACTTCTGAAAAATGACGGGTAATAAAGTGATATAGGTGGCCGTTGAGATTGCTCATAACGTTAAGTTATGAGGATTGCCTAGATAATTCACTTTTTAGTTTAGCGCAATAATAAATAGAATTGATTAAAAAACGTGTAATTTATCACATTAATTCTAGTGAGAGGCATATAGATAAATTTAAAGGAATTTGTTGTAACACAGCATAGTTTGTAGTTTGCAATTACAATTTAAAAATTTTAATTCTAATTTGAATTAAATTCTGATATTTTTGTTGTATATTGGTATTAATTTTTTTTTTATTCTGTAGATCGTCCGTTTCTAAAGGAGACGGAACCAATCAAGAAACTGCAGGGAAGTTTGCTACGAGCTCTCCAGTATGAATTACTCATTAACCATCCAGAGGACAAAACAATGTTCAGCCAGCTTGTAACAACACTGCCAATGCTTCGACAGATCGGACCAGAACACACCCGTCGACTCATGGAACTCAAGGTTAAAACACCAGAGATGCAGTTTCCACCCCTACACGCGGAAGTATTTGACCTGAATGAGGTTCCAAAAAATAAAGTAAATCATGAGAAAGAAAACTCAGAAAATTGAGTAAAATGAGCATAAGTCATGTTTTTTTTAAATTAACTGTTGTAAAACAAAGAGTTGAGGAGAAAAATAAGTAGAAGAATTTAACTTAAGCGGTTAAAGAACAATAAAAAAAGATGATTTGTGAATTCTTAATAATTTACTATGGAGTAAAAATAATTACTCATAGAAATAATTAAATGATGCCATGTCATGAAACAAATGATTGAAAATTTCAACAATAGATGTTCTGCAGTATTATCCGTGTTTTTGTGATGAATACTTATGTAATTGTCATATCACACATCTAGTCAAGTGCAGCAATTTATGGCCTCTTTATAGATGAATTTGCCTACTCTCAGAAGGTCTGGCTCCACAAGGTCATTACAAAGATTTGCTCCAGAAACCATTTTTATTTTTTAAAATTTCATCTGACGTGTAGCAGTAACATATGACCTGTAATCAAAAGAAGTGACTAGTTGTAAATTAGTGACCAGTAATATGTTTGAATTGATGTACAATCAAAGGTGTATGGCATACGATGAATACTTCTGTTATACTTGGATCTTCACCGCCATTCATCAAACTCTAGAAATTGCCAACAGAGGGTGCTCTACCTATTTAAAGACTTTATTGGCAATGTGTAAAAAGCGAAACTTTGATTGGTGTAACTTATGACAGTGGAATACTCATTGACAGTTTCATTGTTAAAATGTTTTACCAGAATTATATTGTTATGTACATTAAAAACAAACCATTTATTTCATCAGAAATGCTGGTTAAAAGTGAATAATATGTTTGCTGATAAACTGAGTTTAAATCAAAGCCACAATCACTCTGAAAATTAACTTTTTTGTAACTTACCCAACCTATGTGGTTACACTGGAAAACTAACCGGGTAGTGTTAGTGGCAAAGTTCAATGCACGCCTTAAGTAAATTTTCTGAACCATATTACCGAATGGCTCTTGTTCTGTTGGCCAATCACCCATGATTTGTGGCCCACACCTGCCAATGGGTTTGGTGCCAATGTGTGAGATGTTTCACGGCACCGGTGCTGAGTCGTATTTTCTCTAATTTCGATCTGGCAGGCAAAGCAGGTCATTTGCACAGTTTTCGACCATTTTCGTCCACATTGTCACTGCCTTAGGACCGGTTTTACCGTATTTTACTTATTTTACTTATAATATTGTCTCATGCATTGAGAAAAATTAATGGCGCGTGCAACATCCAAATAAGGTCCCAATGTGTGAGATGCACATTATATATGAGTTGGCAGATATTGGTCTTGGATGACAAAAAGCTGAACACATCAAATAATAAACTTGCGAACAACAGCAAAATTTATCATTTGGAACATTATCCATAATATTGGTAAAAGAAGTGTGATTGTGGGTTTGCTAGCTTTCAGAATAATACGTTTGTGATGGCCTTGCATAAAACACCACCCAGTATTTGCATGCTGAAATGGAAGAAAAAATGTAAAATATGTAAAATATATCTGGTAGGTTGATTATGTGGTACCAGGTCAGTACTAACACTGTCCATGATACTTGGTATAAATTAGTGCAAATTATATTATACTATAGTTGGCAGAATAAACTAAGCAAACCGTTGTGTAATGTGCGACTGAAATATTGTAAACTGTAAATATAAAACTGTAATTCTTTGTCTCGATAACTCTTTTATTGAAGGTTTACTGAATGTTTTAACTGAAATAATATGAAATAGTGTGTAACTGTCTGCTGAAGTATGTACTGCTGAATTGATTTGTTTTGTTATTTTGTAGCCTAGCATACACATGTCTTTTGAGTCGGATCTCATTAAACCATAATGGCTTTATCCGATATCCTGTATACCAGTTTTTGCTACGGTTGAGTATAATATTTAAAATATTGAAAATTGTAACACCGACATATTCTACCATAGGAAAAGTTGTAGGAAAAGTTAATAAGTCGTCATTAAGGCTTGGGTGCAGTGGTTGTGAACCACCCAATGGCAAAAACAGCCTATCTTTCATTTGTGAGGTTAAGTTGCAATGGTTGCGAACCACCCCATTTTTTCAATGTCACTGTGGATTCGATGGGGGCAAGTTTAACTGTATTTTCAACCCTAGAATAAAAACCTTATTTGAAATCATTTTAATCAATAAAAAATGTTTGTGATTATTACCTTTATGCAGATTAAGAAGCAATTTGCATCTCATGATTATTCCTGAAACAAACCTTTGTATAATACGTAGCCCCTCAAGCACAGAATTTCTGAAAATTTGTTTTGGCCTTTTGGGAAACCTTTTTTAGTAGGTACTCTACTCGACCTTGTTATATTTCCTATTACTTAAATTTCTGAGATAATTTTAAGTATTTCTTACAATTTCCTGGATAAAAATTTTATGTTACAATTTCCTAGATAATTTTATATTTTAGCCAAAAATTCGGGAAATGTGAAAATTTAAAAGGCCCGGGCAACAAAGATTTTTATAGGCATTATCCATTAGATCTGTACTAATTATTACTAATTAAATTAGAAAACAGCAACTGAAGAATAAATCTATTATTTTATGTGAGTCTGTACTAGCTAAAGATAAATGCCTTGCCATAATGATATTAAAGTATTCTTGTTTGTATTCTTCTTTTGAAACTTTATTAAATATGTTTTAACAAACATATGATACTCATAGATGTATTATTTTAATGGCTAGATAGTGAACTTTTATATAATACATAGCCCCACAATGCAATTCCTTTGAAGCGCCTATTGAAAGACATGTCCAGAATCTAACCACGTAAATCGCATAACGTTTTAACGCTGTTGCTACGGCAAAATTCCGCCCCCAATCTTTCATAATTTTCTGGTTTATCAATAAATGGAAATAAATTTAATCAAAATAAAAAAACAATTGACAACGTAAAATTTATGTAAAATGCGTAAATAATTTTTATGACAAAAAATGTAAAAATCACAATAATTATATAGAAGTTATTATTATTTAACTCAAATGCTTGTGACGAAGCCCAAAAGACAATCCTCAAAAGTAGGCACCTACATGGGATTTCAATTCTATAGTATTCAGTTCACTTGCTAGCCGTAAATAATAAATCTATGATGATTGTGTAGCTTCCATGTTTTGTTTTGTGTTTAAAATATTTTAAGTAATTTCAGAGGCTGTTTATTCTATTGTAATTCATAGTAACAAATAATGTTAAATCAATTATTAAGCTACTTAATAATATGTTATATTTTTATTTATATTTTATTATTTTGTAGAAAATGCTGTTGTAGTGAGAAAAAACTAATTATGGGCTTTTAACTGATTTATATACTTTTGAAGTTTTAATTTTAATAATAAAAATACTGCTAATTATTATATTGCCAAATGTCATGTAAATTTGAAATCCTGTATGATACTTCCATAGTTTTGTTTTGTACTAATGTACAATGTATGTATTCTAATGTTATATTAGTTTTCATTGCGACTAGTTGAATATGATGTGTTATATAAAGTTTTAATTAAAAACCTCTTACTGACAAATCAGTAAAACTATTATTATTTTATAAATACAAATGGCTCATTATTGCCAATTAAATACATCTGGTGGATTTTATGTTAGTATTTCATACACCAAAAAAAGAGGCTTACTAACTACTCTGTATACAAAAAAATGTGTATGAAATCTATTGCATCATGCAACTTCTAATAGGGACTTGGTCACTATTGCTTTAGGGTAGTTTGTTATAGAACCTCGGTCACTATTGCTTTAGGGTAGGTTACTAATAGAATGTTGGGTCACTATTAATATATATTATTATTACTTTATAGCATAAGGAGGGGAGGTGATGCTTTTATAGAGCAGCAGAAAAGAAAGTACAGTTAAACTTGTCTAACTCGACTTTGTCTAAGTCAAATTTATTTTTCATGCCAATTTGGTGCTTTCCATTAAATAACAATCTCTAAGTCAAATTTCTTCTAAGTCGATTTTTTTACAATGCCACTTTAGATTCGACTTAGGCAAGTTTAACTGTATTTCTAGTTTTATGTTGAGTTTGGCGTTTGGGAAGGTTACACAGACACAACGTAAGTGCTTTGCTAGGCCAGCATTTGTCTCAAACCTTCCACCTCTGGATTATCATGGTTCATTCACTTTGAGTACAAAAAGAAATTCCATACTTTTGCACAACCAAAATATTACCAAAAACAGTTGTACACAATACTGTAATCAAATATTTTTTTTTCTTTGGAATTCTACTGTTTGCTAGCGACATATGAGCACTGTAATGGTGATGGTTAATGTGATGGTTAATGTAATCCATTTTCTGTCACAAAGCCCTTCACATTTATTACCCCCATTCATTGGAACAAACACCTGTGGAATACAATCCATTCCATAATGTTGCAGCTGTAATCAGCGAAAATGGTATTTGTGCCTCTCAGGTACCCATTTATACTCCTGGGTGGAGAGAGGCAACGTGGATAAAGTGCCTTACCTAGTAACACAAACAGCTGACTGAGTGAGTCTCGAACCACTGATCTCGAGGTTGGAAGTCTGATATTCCACCGCTGCGCCAACTGCTTCCACAAAAACTATTTGCATGACCGTCTGTGCATGAGAATTATGCTAATGTGCGAGATAATTTATCTATGCGTGAGACACCCAAAATAGGTCCCAATGTGCGAGACTCGCGCATTATGCATGAGAGTTGGGAGGTAATTGGGGAGGTAATAAACATCATCGATTCTGGTTTATAGTTAAAGGAAACGGAGGTGAGAAATTTGAGGCCATACACTACCAGAGCTCCCAAGTTTCCAGGATTGTCCTGGAGTCTCCAGGAATTTTGGATCATCTCCCGGGCTCCCGGAATTATCAAATTTTCTCCCAGAATTTAATATGCTTCAGGAAATTCTCCAGGTTTTGTAAAAATTGCATAATCAGAACATAAATTGGCCTTTATTTCGAAATGTTGGTTTAAAGTAAGCAACTATGATGTTCAGTAATGTTTTGGGAAACAGTAATAATTAGCACATTTTTAACCGTGACAGTACATGTTAGAAACTATCATTTCACAACAGACAAGGTGTTGAGCTTATAAATAAGGGTATTTGTACACACATCTTAGGAAGGGTAGACATTACAAACAGTGGTAGAACGACCACGAGAAAATCTCCAGGAATTATGTTTTGAAAACTTGGGACCTCTGCACTACTTTTATGTAATGATTTTTTTGGGATTTATTTTATCTAAAAATCAGCATTTGGGTTTCTCTTGGAGGTAGCATTGTGCATACTTATCTTTTATTTTTTGTTACAAATTTCTACCCTCTGTTTTTAAGTGATTGATCTGATATTTACATGTAAACTAATTCGCATATCATTAATTGTTCAGGTCATCAGAAGATTTTTTATTTTGTACTGTATTCATAAAAAGTTACAGGTACTTCAATCGCTCACTATCAATTGTCTTTTGTTTTATAAAGGTGAGAAATTTAACAATATTGAAGCTATATGTGTATCATTTAGTATTTTGTAGAAAAATACATCCTTGTAATAATCCTAACTACGTACAAGATGTACGTTGTATCATTGTATATATCAATTTGTGACTCAAGTATGCGTCACCTTGTCAATAGATGGCGCTCTGATGTGTATTATTGTAGTATATCTTGGTATTCATATTACTGAAATATTTATTCAGTATTTTGAATTCTGAGAACAATATGTGGGATATAAGTTGTACAGATTAGTAAGTAAAACACTAAGAGGTTTTAGCAATGTACGTGACATGAACGATAATTTTGTTGAATTTTGAACCTTGCCTATTTGATGTTCAGATTGTTGTATTATGGGATAATCTTCCAGCTGGAATATCTGCCGGCTGAATTGTATTCCTAGTTGACTAAGCATCATGTCTGAATGTTTAGTGTGTGGCCAAGGCGTGTCTGCTGATGTATAATGTTGTTCTATGCTCTGCCCTCCTTACCCCTTATCCATTTCCATAGCTGTCTTGTCCCAACTCCTTGGCTGCATATTGTAAGGTCAAGTTTACCATACGTAAAACTTGTTTAATAAATCTATTTTGAATTCAATTTTTCAGTATGTGTTTCATTATTTTTTCTCGTATAACAGCACATTGCCTGAATCACCAATTAAACATTTAAAAAGTACAGTGGAATCAATTTTATGAACCCTCAATTTTACATACGCCTAAATCAACTAAAATTGTATTAATGACACAGCTCCCAAGTCTCCAGGAATGTCCTGGAGCCTCCAGGAATTTTGGATCATTTCTCAGGCTCCCGGAATTATCAAATTTTCTCCCGGAATTTAGTTTTCACCAGAAAATTCTCCAGGTTTTGTAAAACTTTCACAATCAGAGTATAAATGGGCCTATTTATTTCAAAATATTCGTTGAACGTAAGCAAATATGAAATTCAGTAATATTTTGGGGAACAGTAATAGCACATTTTAGCAGTGACAATACATGTTAGAAACCATAATTTCATAACAGGCAAGGTGTTGAGCTTATAAATATGGATATTTTTTCATACATTTTAGGAAGGGTAGACATTACAAACAGTGGTAGGATGGCCACGAGAAAATCTCCAGGAATTCTGTTTTTACAACTTGGGACCTCTGTAATGATTATAAGCTTTGAACATTGATTTTAAACAGCACATGATGTAAAATATAGGTTTAATATATTGAAAATCTCCTAAACAAAGTAATTAGTAAATAAGGAAGAATTTATAGAAGAATACTATACCCATAGATTTCTTCTGGTCCCTTAAGACGGACATTCACTTGGTCGTGCGACGTTTGTACGACGGTCTAACTCATTGCTCCATGTATGTGCGGTTGCCAGATGCGATGACAGCAGCCTTCTACTGATTCAACAGGGAAATCACTAAAAAAAACATCGAATGATGAGTAGAAGACTGTCATCGCGTCTGGAAACAGGGAGCGACTGTTTAGTCATGCGACCGTCATATGACTGCTAGTCGCATAGGCAGTCCACAGCAGTCAATACGCACAGAATATAAAAATTATGAAATTATGGGTGTTGCGTTACGGCACATTTTGGTAACTGTAAATTTTGGTAATTTACCAAAATGTGCCGTAACAAGGTACTCTGACACCCATTCGATTAATTCTTAAAATAATGCATGTTTCACAGTAGGTAGGCAGTTTTTACATATAGGGATGGGATAGAGCTGGGACTCATCAAGGTAATCAGTACAATAGAACCTTGATTTTACATACATTGGAAGTAGAAGGAAATTCTCAGTCTGATCAGAGGGACGGGGTAGATTTGCAGATTTCGTAGCGGATGGTTGCGCGCTACCGAATTAGAGGCTTTGCTAGGCCTAATTAAAAAAAAAGTATGGGCCTGATTTGACTCTTGGGCAACCCGCTTTAATTCATTCTGAAACCGCTCCTGATTATTTTCTTTTAAAACTTATCAAGCATTAGTTGGCCGATTTGGAAAAACGGTTTATTTGTAACCTGGAATGAAATTTATACTTTGGTTCAATTCCGCTTGCCGACTATAACATTTCTTTTAAACAATAAAAGTGCCCTCAAACTTTTCTGGGCATCACCAAAAAGATAAATTTTAATTTTTAATTAGCAGGTATCAAATATGGTTTACATAGGCCACATGATAACAGGTGACGGAAAATGTGAGCATGAGATCAGGAGGAGAATTTTTAAATTTAAAAATCGCCAGAAGCGCCTTTGAGAACATGGTAAAGATATTCACATCTAGGAATATCTGTCCAAAAAAAAATCATGGAAAGACGAGATATCAAACAAGGAGGTTCTCAAAAGAATAAAAGCAGAACGATTACTGATCTCAACAATAAAACGAAGGAAAGTGGAGTACTTTGGTCATGTGATAAGGAACGATGAAAAACGTGGTAGAGGAAGAGCAGTATTGAAATGGACGGACAACATCATTTTTTCATTTCAATTTCAAACTTACAGATAATGTCAGAACCAACCGTGTCGTTTTGATTCGAATTAGGCAAGTTTTACTCTAGTTTTCTTATTGTAGCAAGTTTCATACAATACCACCAACAACTTCATTGATAATCACATACTGTATTTTTTTTAAATTCTGGTTCTAGGTCCATTTTTTTAAAGAATACTTGATTACAGTACAGTAATAGGTGTAAATACGTTAAGAGATATAAAGCGAGTCCCACATAAATATATTTGGGGTGAGCTCACCAGGGGTGGATTCAGGTGGGGGCCGCCCCCTTTCGTGGGAGTAAAAGAAATATCAATATCATGAGCATTGTTTATAAAATGAAAATATTCAGCAATCACAAGACAAGAATTGATCCTTTAACACGCCCCGAGGCCATTTCTGAACATCTAAAGTCCAACATTTCCCGGGAGAGAATGCCGTGGACCCTGTGGAGCCCACTAATGTAAAAATCGACGACAAATGTCATAATACCCACTAATGTCATAACACGTCGACGACAAAT
>JAOTQE010087887.1:0-15019 GCA_025631205.1 Nesometra sesokonis
TGTAAATATCTTTGATTTCAACATTACTGTCATTCTGTATAACAATAGCCACCCCTCTACTATTACTGCTTCCATGGAAAAAATTATTTTACCCCCCCCCCATTCATGTTTCCAATGGTTTTCAGTTTCTTTGGTACTGTGGGTTTCTTGAAGTAAAATTATGTCTGCCTTAGTTTTTTTACACCATGTGAAAATACTCATTCGTTTTTTTAATTTGCCTAACCCCCTTACATTTAAGGAAACAATTTTTAAATTATCCTCCATTTGTAGAAAATATTATTGGCCGAATACCTGGGAAGAAGAACAGATCATGTACAGTTTTAAAAAGAAACGAACAACTTTAGTAGTTTTTGGATTATCATTATTTCATGCTCGTTGATATTTATTGGTACAACGTGAATATTATAAAGACTGAATCAAACTATAGAAAAACAAATTCTAATGTTAGTGAGGTGAATTTAATTTTAAGAATTTAGAAGAGAGCTACCACATGTTTCCCCACATTTTTGCGAGGGTCACCCTACCTTATTTTCTTATTTACTACTTATAGATTACAAATCCACAGAGACACGGACGTTCGCTCTCAACGGTCACGGACGTCCCAAAATGACCCTACTTTTATATATGTTCAATTTTGACAATTGACCCCTCATTTTAAAGCTTGCAACAAGTGTTTGTTTAATACTACCTCAATTTTGTTTGCTACAACTTCATAATTTGTCCATGATATGCCACAAATAGAAAAAATACCTTACAATTTACAACTGTAAAAAAACAGTTAAGTTTTAAATATAAATAGTTTTAGTTACCTTGTAAGTTTGTTTCCGTTCTGTTGTCATGCTCCGCCTTTCCGTTGTTTGTTCTCCACTTTCTTTAGAAGTTAAAACATGCGATAGGTTGTTAGCACTTAAATTGCTTTTGAAAATCAAGAACTCGGAATTATACAACGACAATTTTAAACTTGCCTTACTTTTAACTATAAATTGTAAATAACTAAATATAAAAATGAACTCTAAAACATTGCAAAAAATCATATACAAAATGTATAAAATATAAAATATATCAAATCATTGCCCCCAAAAAGTAAAGCAAAAATAAAATGTAAAAACAGCTTCATATATTAAATTTAAAAAAATAGAATACACAAAATATCTAAGTTAAGTTGCTGATTTGGTTGAGAACACAAAACCAAAAAGAAAATCTCCAAGCATCATGAGTCGTATGGCAGAGGAAGCGTGAACGACAGAAAGACCAACAGCATAGATTCGCTACCCGCTCACACCTCGTTCTGCTGGTGGACAAGTCTTCTCGGAGAAAGACTAAACCCGCCAATGAACACAGGCAGACTGTACACTGTAAAGTGCCAATTTCGTCTTTTGTCAACAGGCTCCACGTGGCCGACAGGCGACGTACAAAGGTACAAGGGAGAAATTGGTGCATGGAAACTTGTGGAGAAGAAAGTCATATGAACATGTGACAACAGTTCTGAGCACCCTGAGACCCAGGGCTAAAACAATCAAAGTCAACATTAATTTCGATTGTAACATGGTACATAAAAAACAAATCATAAACTTACAAAGCTATTATAACAATGGCAACCAATAGAGAAAAACAAACAGCTGTTCCGATTACACCACCAATTATACTACCAGTGCAATTATTATCAGAAGTATCTTAGAGATAAACAAAGATTACAGTTAGAGCAATGACTCTTACTTTTTAGTAAATATAAAATAATTATAACCCAATTATAAAAGTTACGAAACAATTTTACAGTATATTTATTGTTACAATTGAATTAAATGTGTAAATTGTAACTATATTTGAATATAGCTAAAATCTAAAATAACTCTACATAAAAGTCTGCTGATGCCATTGATGGTTTTGTGCGCGGGAAGAACTTGATCCACTCGGATCTGCGCACGGCCACGTAGCGGACAAACTGAGCCGTTAAGAGATTTTCTAGGCTAGGCCTACATTTCAAATGTCGAGAGCTACGCCTGTAGGTCCGTCCTAGACAAATTTGAATTTGTTGTGATAATATGCAGGAATAGACCTTTTTCGGAATTCGACTGCTGTTGGGGGCCTGACGTTATGAGGGATTTTACTACTATTTACAGTCTATCGCTATAAATTTTATAATAGCGATGTCTCAAAATATTTATATTTCTATGCTTTTCACTGACAATGTATGAGTTTTAAATAAGACGTCTATTTCTGGCTATTCTACTATTTTGAGACATCGCTACTATAAAACATACATCGATAGACCTCACTCTAAGACTATCGTAATCTTATTGGATATATTTTCACCTTATAGTAGCCAATCGCCCTTATAGTAGTCAAATCGACCCTTATTGTAGTCAGCCGCCCGCTAATGCAAAACGTAATATGCTATTCGAACTTTAGGTCTTTTATTTACAAAGGTCTGACGAGGCCTAACAGGTCTAGACTAGACACCGCCTAGGGGCCTTGCCACCGCATGCTAGACCTACGAAGGCTCGGTCGCAGTCCAGGCTTAGGTAGAGCCATCAACTTATTTTTGGATGGTTTAGTCAACTATGCTCGGTACATAAAAGTAATATGAACTGCTTTAAGATTGTGTTATCGTTGAAATTATAGTCCTATGACGCTATGAAAACTGACCCCCGGCGCAAGTGTCTCTGGTTATAGCAGTTTTCATATTTGGGAGGTTTCGCAAATTTACGAAATACGGAAAGGTAGACGTCATAAATTCTTGTAACATTTTGAATCTCTATCATAGTTAATTAGTATTTTGCGACGATCAATTAATTGTATAGGTAGAAAATTGGATATTGTTTAACGCATTTTAGCAACTTTTAAATATGTAAGTGTGACGTACCAGTTTTTGTTATCGGATTGCGACACCAACTTATAACCCATCTAGCAGTCCGTATTACTTTAATATGAATCATACAGGCATTATAACGTCATCCCGTACCAAGTGCAGTCGAATTTCCGGAAAGGTTCATAATTGTTAGTGTCTAATATTCGGGGATCATCTCCAGTGCTAGGTATCAACTGTCGGACGCTATGTAAGCCTAGTCTAACAGAATTGTTCAACGATAATGTAAAAATCTATACTTGTGTATCCTGATCTTGATCAGGTGTAGATATTTTTTCATTGAGTAATGGATGATAATATTTTTTACGCATCTTAGGCGGATGCGGACCGGTCTTAGCAAATATCATATGGTACTCCTACAGTGTTGTTTTTTTTTGTATTCCTTCAAACTCACAGGTATAAAATAGTATAATAATTCTTTAATAAATATGGTGGTGGACTAAGATGTATGATGATCTTTAGGTTATTACATGATCAAGTAATCGTCGAAGATAACATACTCTTATACCGTTTACCAGATGATTATAGATGTGAACTTAAAACCAAAAATTAAGAAAGCAAGCCACGCCAACCAATAGTTTAGAAGATACTAACAGTTAGCATATTTTTGCCAATAACAGTAGAAATAAAACCTCATTTATGCAACTAACCTTTTAGTTTAATTCCCAATTGTGTGCTTGTAAAATCACTGGTGGTAGATTCAGTGGTGGTAGAATAAAAGACGGTAGTATCGACGCTTTCTGTATGTCGACTTTCGTTGTCTTTGTTGGATACCGTAACGGTTATGATATACAACGATGCATTTACTCCAATGCTCTCGATAGTGAATTGAGAGTCTTTTCCGCTATAAAGCCGTTCGGTAATTCCGTTATATTCTCTCAAACTTACGTAAACATGGTATTTGTAAGACAAGTTAGAACATTTCAGTGCATTCTGGTTGTTAACATTCATTGCCTATTAATAATAAAATAACTAAATTATATTTTACATTTCAGCGATAACTTATTTCAGTTTATTTCAGTTCAATATTTACATTTTCTGTACATCGTAAGTGCTTCCCTTGACTTACAAACTGATCAGATTTAATAAGAGGTTATTAGTTCAGATATTCAAATGAATGCTTTAAAACCCACGGTGATTCAACATAAAACGGTGGCACGCCAGCAAACCAGTGTGTGTAAGATTTTATAATCCCCTACTAAGCCCTATTAGATAAAACAAAAAGAATAAAAAACAAATGTGAAATGTAGCTGTAGTATTTTTTTTTTATTTTGCATAAATTTGCATACTTGATGATTTTTTATAGACCAATTTGAGGAAGGTGTCACGAGAAGAAAAAGAAATTCCCATGTGGTTTTTCTATATCATGTTTTATGGGGAGAAAGGAAACAGTTTCTGATGTAAACGGGCTGTGTCCTGAGAACTTTTCCGTGAGGGCGCCTTCTTCAAAATGGCCTTCAAAACCCCATACTAAATGTTATTTAAGTAAATATGACGCATATTTGACAACTTTTTAAATTAGGTTTGATTAGAGTTATTCATTAAAAAAATCTAAGTTTGTTTTACAAAATATATGAAGAATTAAAAAATAAGGGCCCTTTCCAAAATTACAGCCAAAATTATGTTTATGTGTGGATGCATGAGGTCCATGTTTAAGGTTTGCATTAGTTTTAGATAGAGTTTCAAAAAATGTTATATGTGTAACACTTACTTTATTTCAGATATAAAAAATGAGGTGTGGTACACATATTGTATAAATATGAAAAATGAAGGTGCTTTAAAAATGGCTGCCAAATTTCTAACAAAAATGTACATTATTTATAGAATAATAATAATTAAGCATTATAAAGCATACTGTACGTCTTCATATGAGTTAGCATATGACAAAAATTTGTTTTTATCATCCCAAAATTGAAAAAAAATACTTTGTTTATACAGATGCTAAAGCCTAAAGATAACTAAAAGAGTTAACCAAATTGCCCAGCTGTTGTATCTTTTCTGGTATAACGAACATGCAATGCTTAATAACTGTCATAGCTACATTTCGGACTTGCTCAGATCACTGCATTCTGGAAAGTACTCGTATTCATTTTTCAATCAATAGTTCTAGCACGTCTTCAGGTGTCATTGTGTCTCTCTACTTAGGCTTCATTTCTTCATTCCCAACTATATTCATAAACATCCCTACTTTCGACGCCTGCTGATCGTCATTCTCTAGCTATGAAGTAATATGCTCTGAGTCTTTGACGCTGCAGTTTTTTATAACATAGTTGTAGTAATGCTGTTACTTTCGTGTTTTATTGTTGAATTGCGGTTATAGAGTATCCGCTCCTGGCCAGCAAGAGAGAAACAGAGACACACACATAGGCCTACGTATTGAGCGCCACCTCAACCTATACGTACGGATTTCGTTTCATTGCCCCTCGTCTTGTTCGATGTGAACAATAAAAAGGCCCGTGATCCACGCAATGGAAAAGCGACAATATTTTCTAATAGGGCCCATCGCATAGCATCGCTTTTCGAAAAGAATGTGTCACTGAAATATACAGTCCTTGGTCAGAATTCATTGATGAATATAAAAATAGGTTGAAGTAATTATTTATTATTATAATAACGACGTCGACGACGACGTCGACTATGACTACGACTACACCGACTACGATAACAGTAATAATAATGACAACGACGACGATGATGATGATTACCATTGAATTATAAAGCAATTATTTTGTTCTTATAAAATATTAAAGCATATTGGCTTTGGTGAGTGTTTAGTGCATACATGTAGCCCATAGGGCGTATCTTCATTCACCAAAGACTCTCCACGAGTACTAATTTTTCAATATTGCCTTCATAAAAAAGGCATATACTTAACATACGTTAATTGCTCGAATATTGTGTGTCAAAGTAGAATTTCTGTTTTAATTTGAACCACTTACGTTCCAAGTGACATGTATATTTTTTGGGTTGGTCTTGGAAACTTCATGAGTAACACTCTCTACGGGATCAGGATCTATAACAGTTCACAAAAAAAAACCAGTGAGAATAGGCAAAAATACTGTTTTGAAGAGTTTATCTGTTGAAGATTTGTAGGAGTACTGTTGAGGTAGAAGGTATTCAAACTATGTTTACTGCACGTCAAACACTCAGTTGGAGAAGTAGACAATCGTTTGGTATTGTAAAATTATCACCAGAATGTTGTCACTGGAAAAACTGTTTATACATAAAAATATGCCATACCACCGTAATACTCTATCATGACAGCTTATTATTCACTACATTTTGTATTACAAAACGTGAGCAACTAAGAAACTCTCAGATTTAGAATATTATCTATCAATTCTTTTTAATCTAGAGCGCACCCCGAGAGTAATATCCACGACATTAGAACATAACGTAAACCCGATACACAGATGGGATAGACAACAACGGGGAGATAGGCGGGTGAAAATGGGTCTGTTATCCGCCCTATGGGCCTTTTCTGATAAATGAACGTATTTGATTGGTCCGGACGTCGGAAGCGTTTTTTAACTCTGTGAGTGTGGGTGAAAAAGAGCACCCCAGACTAAAATCATTTGTGTATCCCCTATTATCGGACTGCGTACATCAATTTGGGCGCACATTAAATGGAATAAGTGAAGTTGGTAAACCCTCATGCGGTTGTTTAGTATTTAGTTTTACTGGATTGGCTTTGGGGATGGACACCCTCAAAAGCTAATGTGTGACATGGTACAATAGGGATTTGAGACGCGCCTTTCCGCTAGCATATCTTTTTTGTCGATAGACACCTTTCCTATATGAAAGACCTGGATTTTGTTATATTGATGAGGCTTTTGATTGTGCTATACATTGCACTTCACCAGAGACATTTTCGAAATTGCAAATAACCATGCCGGCATTAATACCAGTCTAAACCGTACACAGAAGGTCAAATTTCAGTATTATGACGGTTTCCTGTGTGAAGTGTTCAATTGAAAGGTGAAATATTGGCAGTCGTAATTAAAAGAGGCGCTGTTTTTACACATTTTCCAACTTCTACCTTTACTTAGCTCTGCTTCACCGCCGAATCCGGCATGTGCAGTGGGTCCTTCCACATACCTGCGATGTAAACTAGTAACGGTGATATAACAGTGATAACGTCTAGGATTTAAGGTGGTCTAACGAATGCCGGCAAGGTGTCGGAATTAACGGCAAAGTGTACCCTTTCACGCTAAAGCCGGCATCCACCAATTGCCGCAATATACCCATTTTACAGCTCTGTGTGAAAGTGGTTAGAAGCTCTCTTTTCAAGTCAAGGTTCATTATTATTGACGCATACCGAGTGGACCGTCACTGAAGTCGGTAAATGTGTCTATTACACTGGCATTGAGATTGAAATTGCAGCCTGGTAGACCTTACCGATTCCGGGCCTAATGTTACTGGAATCCGTTGATTCCGACACTTAGTGTATCGCTGCGGATAAGCACATGGATCATTTATAATGGTCAATGCCTCTGTGCCCGCAGGAAGAAATTTTGCCAAGTTTCGTTCAGATCATCGTTATACCAGTTAGCAAAAATGTTCATACAGTCTTCTTAAAAACTAAATTAAACTTTACATAAATTTTAGTTGGGCTAAGGCGATTACGTTTCGAGATGTCAAGAACAAGACCTTTCCATTTAAGCAGTCCTCCTATCTACCGTAGTTTTTTGAGTGTCACCACAATTTAGTCACTTCGTCTTCCGACTTTTAGCCACGGTATGCAGTTACTTAGATCCAACCTTAGGTTACAAAGGTATTAGGTATGAGCTGAGACTAATAGTAGTCTCAGGCTATAGGCCATTACTATAGTAAATTTAAACCTGACCTCGGACCGTCTTTAATTTGCGTGAGCAAATTTGTTCCTTCTGACTTGTTGGGGCCTTCTAAAAGTTTAGTAAATCACAACGCAAACATCAAATATTTTTTTAAAGTAAATGGAGTAGTTCAAAGAATGTAACAAACTCGCCACATTTGGGAGCATGAATCACCCCGCCCTACCGGAAACTTGCGCGGACACTGGTCTCAGAGTAATGGGGCCTTAAACGACGAGCTCACGGTCCAAGGTCTCTCCGTATTATTGATACTGGAGTATTATGGATATGGAGTAAATAACTTACAAAACAACAGTCCAATTGCAGAAAAAAAAAACAAACAGTGAAAGTAAAAGAAATTAAAACAACGGGAACATAATTTATGCCAAGATAAATCTGCGTAGAGCATCGTTAAAATAATGGCTCTATGTTCGACTTACTTCCACAAATAGTTCTTGTAGTTAATTGTTTCCCAATTGGTCCTTCACCACCTCTGCCGGGTCTCACGGCTGTTACAGCGAAGGTGTAATCTCTATCCCATTCCAGTCCTGTAGCAGTTACTGATAGAGATGTAACATTTTCTGAAGAATTATCTTGATATAATGTAGACCAATAGCTAGTATTACTCGTTTTGTAGTGTAGAAAGTATCCTGTAATTGGTCCATCTCCATAGTCTGCTTCTTTGTTCCATGTAGTCCATTTTATATTGATCGAAGAACTCGTGATATCTAATGTCGTCAGAGTCCCGTTATATACAGGTGGATCTTTGGAAGTAAGTAAAATAAATAAGTAAATATAAAATAAAAAAAAACAATGAGAAAAATCATTCTAGACTATAGATTACTGTATACAGTAAAGGTTGTCTGACTTACTTAGTGAACACTGACGTTCAAGCTAGGATGCATCTTCATGGAAACTGATTACGAATAAGTCTAGTAGAAAGGCATTACTATAGAAATCTATCGTTGAATGCCGATTGAGAAAAGTCATAAACATATTTACCAACTATAAGATTACTTAACCGCAACCTATTTATAAATTGGATTCTATACTTTTAATATACTTTTAATTATCCAATGAATTGTGAACTATAATTTTGTAAGTACAGTTTAGATCCATAGCTGCTGCCAATAATAGTTATCCCCTGTGACAATAACGAACAAATATGTATGTTTGAATTACATATTAAAGTTGAATGAACGTTTTAAGTTACTATATTTAAATAACAACACATCCACTACCGTCATTAACACCACAGGCCAACTATCACAATAGCTACCATTAAAACTGTTACAAAAAACCACCAATATTATCACTAGTAATATCACCGCAACATGTTGATATAAACACTGCCGTCACCACCATCATCAACTTGGCTACTACTATATTTACCACTATTTTATAGGCTAAAGGTCTTACTAAATATATCATGTTCGATATCACTCTGCACTGATCTACCTCCCTGTACAATTACACATCTGTATGTTGAATCAACATCCGCTGTCACTGAAAATATGTATGTTATGCCCCATTCTTCTGACATTGGAAATGATGCTGTGAGGTTTTGAGTGACGTCCTTACTCATTACCATAAGCAATGTGTCGACATCGTTTGAACCGTTATCGTGTATTGTACAAGAAACATTTGTCTTCTGACCATTATTTGCCGACCAAAATGTCGTATTGCTGATTCCTGTAATGAATTAATAACGATTAAATTTGTCTTAAACTCATCTTCTGTTCCACCGTTACACGTACATTGTGTCAATGGTAGGCTTACACAGGGAGCAACTGTGTTTATTCCTTTCCAAGATTCACGTGAAGCTCTATCCAATTAGAATACATATTAACACAACTTCTTGCATTTGAAGTCGCAGTTTCTCCAGAAAATTTTCCATACTATGTAAATTAAAGGTCGTTGTAGAAGTTTCGCAATGACGCTTAACAGTTGAATGTGCTTATAGTAATAATATGCCTATGTGTAAGAAAACGTCAGCTTAAAGGCTCTTTTTAGCCTATTCTAAACACTCAATGAATTAATCCCTTAACGCTAGCCTATATTCCGGGCAGGTAGTCTTGTTGAGATATGTAACTTTTCTCGGTCTTTTGACCCGTCTGCGGACGAGTGAATAGCCTTTTTGTAATGTTTCGCCAGGCGGACGGGCGAATAGCCGTTTTGTAATTTTTCACCCGGCGGACGGGCGAATAGCCGTTTTGTTACTTTTTACCCGGCGGACGGCCGGGTGAATAGCCTTTGCCTATTTATTTATTTTGATCAATATTATGATTGATGTTTATTATTGTAGGCATTGTTATTATCATCATCGTCATAATTGATATTACTGCAATTACTTGTACTACTATTGCTCTATTGCTTTCAGCGTAATTTCTATAATTCACTTTGTTTTGTGTTGTTTTTCTGTGCGTTTTAATTTGACAATTGTGTTTATTTTTTTCTTGAAATTGTCATTTGTTACATTTTATAGGCTTCCTAATACAAGCTTTGTTTGAAGGCGTTGCCTCCATTGTTGTTGAAAAATGAAAATATGTAATTATGATGTCATAATGGAAATAATGGTTAATGGTTAAACATTTATATAGCGCAACATACTAAAGTCTCTATGCACTTCAAGTGAAAAAGGAAAAAGAATCAGAAAGAACTAAACAGGTAAGTTTTCAAACGATATTTGAAAACAGAAACAGAGGGTGAATGACGAATAGACAATGGTAAAGAGTTCCACAAATTAGGTGCAGCAACCTTGAAGGATCTTTCCCCACATGACTTTAACTTCCAAGATGGACAGTAAAGAAGCGTTTGGTCAGATGTTAACCTCAAAGTACGAGTGCATGTTGAGGAACGAAATTGAAGAAGGTCAGAAATATATTGGGAGATGATTTATGGATGGACTTGAAGACAAATAAAAAAGATAAAAATAATACGTTGCTTAATGGGTAACCAAGGTAGATTTTGGAGGATAGGGGTGATGTGCTGAGATTTAGGAGATTTAGTAACAAGTCGAGCGGAAACATTCAAGAGTAGCTGAAGCTTACGAATTAAAGAAGAGGGCAGCCCATGCAATACTCCATTACAATAGTCCAATCTTGATGCCACCAAGGTGTTAATTAATTTACCAGTGGCATCATCATTCAAAAACCGTCTAACATATTTTGAAAATTTAATTGAATAGTTCCATAATACATGTTTCATGGTGACTGTATACTTACCAATTTCACATGCAGGTTCAAGCCAATTCGGATAACACTTCATACATTTACCAGTTCCTTTGTGACATTCACATTGATTAGTGCATTGCCTTTGACAGTTTTCACCATATAACCCAGGCTGACATACTACAAATGTATACAAAGAAAACATTATGCTTATTATCACTCTCCCAGTTCAGGTTCAGGTTAAGGTGGGTAAAGCCCACCTCCAAAACTCCATAATAGGTGTATCAATTGTGACGCCAGCGGGGGTGGGGGAGGGGCAGTCCCATCCCTCCCCCAGGTCCACTGGGGTGCTGGGGCCTAGGTCCACTACCGTAGATTAAACAACGCCGCTAAAGCCACGAGCAGGCTTGCTGTATCAAATTCGAGCCGTATAGGAAACTCACAATGGCGGTGGAATATTTGAGCTGAGGAAGAAAAAAAGATGAAAATGCACCCGAAGGGAGAAGGCGATAATTTTGGAATATTAGGATAGATCATCATCCAAACTTAGGTCTATAACTATATATATTAGACATATTGGAATTAAACAGAAAGAAAATGCTGATTCAAATTGTATTCAAAGAATTACTAATGGTTAGATGTTTTGAAACTAATGAATGTCCGTCATCTAAAATATCATAGTGCTACCAATGCAGCCGTCCATTGAGTTTTGCATCCTCGTTCATATAAATGCCAGCACAGTGCATTTGTTCCTTGAATAAACAATGGGAGATATATTTTAAGTACTATTACATTGGCTACACGACATGCCGCTGTTTAGATTCTGGTCATATACTTCGCTAACAGGCAGTCAATAGTTTCAGTGATGCCCTGATAACTAGTCATCATTCTTTTATTTTTTAATTTACAGAAAATATATTATACCATGGTGTAAAGAATCTGGAGCTGAACAAAATATGATATAAAAATATGTTAGAAATATATTTGAAGCCACATTGTATTCCTAGATGTAAACACAGTTCAGTAGATTTTCAAAATAAGTCCATGGGTGTAACCAAGTAGTATTTTAATTATAATATAATTATTCAAGTACGTCAAATATGTTATTATTTACAGTTATACTTTATGATATATGAAGCTATTATGAACCCACCTCTTGTGCTTCGGTTTATTCAGTCGAATCCAGAAAATGTTGATTGACCAGTTCTACATGTAATTATTTTCCCAATTGCTAAATACGGAGGGCCGATCTTTGTGATATCCGGGTATCTTGAGTTGTGTTTGAAACTTGACTGCCTTATTGTGATTATTAGTGGCGTTGACTACAAAATAGACCAGATAGAAGCGACTTGGGGCAACATTTAGAGAGAACCATGTAGCCTTACTTAAGTAAGCCTACTCATCGTGTGTTACCTTGGCAATTAGACCCTGTCCATGGAGGTGCACAAGACGAGTCCTCAGTATCAATGCATTTTCCTGTATATCGATCACATTCACCTTGTTTACAATGACAAGTCTGAGCACAGTCTGCGCCAAATTCACCAGACGAACAGCCTGTGAAAACAATATTTTTAAATTGGTTTTATTAAATAAATCATATTTATTAAACTTAATTAAAACTTGACGAGCCAATTCACAGCTAAAATTTCATTCCAATTATTGCTAGTCGGGTTATGGGTTCGTGTTCCTGTTGACGATACACATTTCCATGGACTGGTAACTCGGTATATCGTCTAAAAGTAGAATATGCTTCCAAACTATTCTATATAAACTGTGATTTAATACACAATTTATCAAGAAAACTATAACATGCACCCACTACATTTAGCTTACCTGTTTGACAGGCACTTCCTTTAAAGCCTGCCACACAACTACATCCATATGGATCTGGCAAACAAAACTGATGCCCTCCACAAGCTGTAGGTCTGTTTTTAGTTTTAGTACACCAATTTTCACAATCCCAGCCGAATTTATTGCCACCACAACCTGATAAATAACCAATGACATGAAGCAACAATCGGTATTAGTAACCTTAAAATATTATTAAAACATTAAGCAAGTAAACATATGTACATTATGAAGCTTCAATTTAATTAAACGTCACCCATTATTTAAAATATCACGCAATGAAATACCGTCTTAACCTCAATCAACTGTTGGTATCAAAACTACTGTTTATCCTCACTGATGGAACTTAACAGATAAGTCGTTTCTGTTATGTTATCATTTAACGTAAAAAAAACAAGACAAAACTCTATAAGCATTGTAATAACTGTCTTTTAAATACACACCAGGCTGCACGCATTCGGCGTGATACGCTGAATGATGTCCACTGCTTTTAAGTTTTGCCAGCACAAAAGTTCACGCTTGTCAAGCCATTGATAAAACAACTTAATTGATAATACAATCTATAGCCTAAATACCAATGCGAAGCGTCTATTCTAGCACCATCCTTCCCATTGTCCAATCGGGTTTCTCTTCTTTTGATTTAACGCGCTAGATGGACGAACGTAACACACACCTCTACGCAACATTCGGTAGGCAAGGGTTCACACCTAGCAAAAATATTTGAAAACGTTTGCGAACAAAGCATACCGAGCTTAGGCCTGTTATTAGACGAGAAAAGGCCTGCCAATAAACATATTTTAAAAAATATCTGTCTGTCTGTCACGCACGTTTGTAACCATTTGGGTTTTGACCTTTTCATATAACATTAAAATAACCCGGTTGTATGGGTGTCACTTTAAATATCTACGAAAATATGAAACAATTAATTATCAACTGGTAATACATTGACATTGAAATTAAAACAAATTATAGTTATGAGTACAATTCTAAACTCTTATTTCAATGTTAGAACTGTATAAAATATACTTACTTTTTTAATCTAGAATTATGGAAATGTTGATAACCTGGAAAACTTTTATGGCTTAAGCTACTACACTCGGTGACTACGGCCCCGGGCGTAGTCGCAGAAATTGGAAATTTGCATAGCAACTGATGTTATTACTAAAAAGTGAGCGTGATGAGGAAGTTGTTGCCAGTGGTTGCTGGTCTATAGCTCGTGTAGTTGGAACAGTAGCGGATCCAGCGGATTTCGGCGGTTCCATGGAAAACTCCAAAAGCATGGTAGGGCCGCCGGCAGGCCAGCACGCCAAAAGCACTGTAGTAGAAATTGAGCAAAAAATGGAAATTGGAAACGGCGATGTTGTTTCTATTGCTTCTCAAAACAGAGAAAACCGGACTGCCATATAGTGAGTAAACGTGGACCGGAAGCCACGGGCAACCCCCATGGCGGAACTCGGTTTCCTAACCTCATTTTTGTTGGATAAATACAAGTGACGATGTCAGATATAGCTTGTACTAACTGCTATCCACGCTACCGATTTTGTCTTGGCATCCAAGAAATTATGGTGATGACAGTGAGCTGTATGCACTACATACCAAAATATTTTCGCCGCCTCCATCACCAAAAGCTTTCTAAACACTGATGAAGTACTTCATCAGCACCAACATAGAACTTGTAGATCTTGTAATACTGTTTTGTTGGAAGTAGTAAACTAGTGGACTAAATGGTTAAATAAGGGATAATGTTTTAATATTACTTATCTTTGGATTTGAAAAATTTCCGCTACTATTTATTTTTTTTATAATTGACCTCTCAGATACTATTACTTCACATGTAAAAATGTTTGCAGATGATGTAATATCCCAAAATATACTGGCAACCTACGGTCAGATAGGGATCAGGAAGTAAGGACAATAAAGCACAGCGTGCACGAAATCAGGCGATTGGCTAGTTAAACAGCCTATAAAATAGACTAGACAGATAATACACTGGCGGGCGTCGAGGATAGAGAACAAGACACAAAAAATAGAGTATGCAAAAAATTGCCAACATTTCCTGAGTTTGATCCTGAGCACGATAAGTCTAACTTTGGAACACGTAATATGAGATGGATTTAGCAGCTCAAGAATTTATTAATCGCCATAAACGTTACCGATGATGCACGACAGAGGGCGTTGATGCTACATTATGCATGAGAAGTCACGCAAAATGCATACCTGGCGAACAAGCCGGTCTCACGCCAATTTTAGTTCCATTGCAAAAGTTAGTTCCCGTGGTCTGGATCTTAGGAGACTAAGCCATT
>JAOTQE010087898.1:0-15016 GCA_025631205.1 Nesometra sesokonis
GACGATAACCATTTCAAGTGTTTTGAATGAATATTTATTTTTGGCGCACTTTGAGTGGATTCTGGCCCACTGTGCGTCAGGTTAAAATGAATTTTACTAAATATTACGGTACAATTTCATTTAAGTCTAAATTCGGTAATGGAAATTAAAATACGTTTTTGGGTTGTATGTGCCGATATTAAAGGTTATTTAATTTTGAAGTGGAATTAATTCAAACATTGTATTTTGTTTGAAGACTACTAATTTATACTTTGCCTAGTTTTACGACGTCTGTCATTTTATTTGACGATAGTTTTGGGCAATGCGATTTGTTATGGCCCATATAATTCGAGGAATCAGCTATTATTCTAGTAATTATCATAGAACAAAGCAATTATTTCACTTTTCTGCCAGACTAGACGTTTCGATGGAATTATAAGTAGCTTGCGATGTGAGAACTTGTTAAACAAGGGGCTTTATTTTGTAACTTCCATTGTTAACATCGTATTATTAAAACGAAACTTTGGTGAATTTCAACAGTTCATTCGTAACAGTAGCCAATGTGCAATACTGTCGTCATATTTGTCAAAAAGGCTCTTAAATTAAACCGATTCCAATAAGTTATCGTAACTTGATACCTTCGACACTAGCACTTTCTTTAAAAAAACGCCTATCCGTGAAAAATTATATATTTACTTAATTAATCAGACTGGCACTTCTACACCTTTTTTTTAAATGTGTTCAGACTTCAGAAATTGACGAGTTTAGTTCAGTTTGTCCACATGACCGTGATTTGACAATAGCGACATAATGTAAAATTGTTGTTATATTAGGCCTATGATGTACGCCGCGGCCTATGATGATGAAGACGATGATGATGATGATTATGATGATAATGATGACGACGATGACGATGATGAAGAAGATGATGATGATGATGATGATGATGAAGATGATGAAGATGATGATGATGATGATGATGATGACGATGATGATGATGATGATGATGGTGGTGGAGGTGATGATGAAGATGATGATGAAGATGATGATGATGATAATGATGATGATGATGGTGGTGGTGATAATGATGATGATGATGATGATGATTATGATGATGATGATGATGATGATGATTGTCTCACCGGGGAACTGTAATTTAACTGTTCCCTGGTCTCACTTACCTAATAAACAATTGTAATAATAAAAAAAACACAAAAAAAATATAATTCAAACTAGTCTCCGCTTCATGTAAATGAACTTAGTGTTAATATATTCTAGTAATAGTGTAAACTTTAGAGTAAAATTAAACACCCTGTAATCATATAATATAATATAATAGGCTTGATACAATAATTTTAATTAAAATGGTTTTAAATAGATCAATTTTTTGGTTAGGCCTATGACATGGTACTGAGCGTTTATCTATGCTGGCAGTTAACTACAGTAATTGTGTAGTAATTGATGCTATTAGGGGCTAACTAAAACCAAGAAGACACCAAAGTAACACCAGATGTGTGAGGTATAGGAATAGTGTTTAAATAGACTGCGGCTTGCACTATGTTACTAAAATGATGACGTTTCAAACAATCAATATAAAAGCATACAAATACTTACTCTACGCTTGTTAATTAGGATGTGCAAGGGTACTGGAGTGAGAGGGGAGGCTGTGTGGCTACGAGATAAATATTATGAATTATCATTTTATTTAAGAATGCAGACAATCAGGTTCAAATCCCTGACGGAGATGGCTTTTTTTTTCTTGGGCACAGCATGTAGAAAATACAACTTTCTGAGGTTCACAGTAGTCAACGATGGTAGCCACTGCTACGTCATCAGCGAAAGGGAAACAGAAGCTGTTTATTTAAAAATTGAATAGGCTTATTAATATTATTGGCATATTTTGCTTAAAATAGGTGAGTTAAAATTATAAAAAAATGTTCCACATCTCGTACGAGTCTATCTATGGTGTATTGTAAATTTCTGGATTATACTAAATGCAAACGAATGGTAATTGCATCAAAGAAGCATAAAATACCGATTGTTTCTCAATCCCGACCGACCTAAACTTTTTAAAATCAAGGTTCCAATTTTTGTTAACTTACTACTACCACCATTTCGTTTAAAATACATAAAATTGTCCCGAAAATTGTTAGTTACTTTATAATATTAAAGTTATCCAGATAATTGTAAGAATTAAATTATTAAATTTAACTTTGGGAAATAAATTACTTACAGTACAGTAACGCGTGATTACTAGATCTTGAGATTTTGTAGATCGTCGTTTTCCCAACTAAGACCTGATGTGAAATGTACCGAATACAGTTAAACAAGTTGCTCTAGGGTGGGACTCGGACCGCTCCTAAACAAGTTGTTCTCGGATTAGACTTTTAAACCACTAGAATTGTATTCGTATGATTGTTGTTCATCGGGATAGAGATTATCTGTAATTGTATTGAATAATTTGTAAATTTATCTTGACAGTTTTGCAGGAGTTTTTAAGCGTATCTTCTTCTGATGAGCTATTCTTAAAAGAAACAGCGAAAGTATCAAAGTAATTTGAAACACTGGTTTGACAAAACAAAAGTAAGAACTGTTTAAGAGTGAGTACCGATTTTACGTCAGATTTGGGAAGAAAACTGTACCCTGACAGGGGCGGATGCAGACTTTTGAAAAATGAGGGAGGGGTAGACAGTCAAACTTTTAGAAGGGTTCGGGAAATGCTCCCCCGGGAAAATGTGGGTCCTTAGAAGTCCGAATATGGCCTCAGTGGTGGGTATAGAGGGCCACATTACGAAATGGGGCGAAACCGATCACCCCCACATAAATCCGCCCCTGCTTGACCACAACACGATGACGCGTAACACCGACTTTTTGGTAAAATGATGTTGCACTGGATTGAAATAGCAGAGGCGGCGGAACGTTTATGGATCAGGGTAGGACGAGTTTTAATTTTGCTCTGCTACCCAAGTCCGATTATAATTTAACAAGCAAAAAAGGGAAAAGGTTATTGCCTACAAATTTGTGGTACTAGAGGGTATTTGTACAGAATTATGTCTGAACATGAAACACCATGGAGTAAAGAATCTAAAAGTTACGCGCGATTGACTAAAAAAAGTATCCCTTACGTGAATTTAAATATAGATTCTGGTCCCTGAAAGTGGTTTTCAGTCGGTTTGTATTGCTTTAGACCTCTAAGGGTAGTGATTTTATACTTGTATTGGCATTTAAGGGGAATTCTGCCCCTCCCCCACTCCGAAATTTCACTGGGGAACGCGTCCCCATCCCTCTTCCGCTGCCCACGTGGAGTAGTGATATAGCCGACTTATTTTATTATACATTATGCACCGGTATGATTTCTTTTTTTATATTAGTAGAGATAACTGTAAGAATCTAAAATGATTATGATGATACACATTTGGCGTCAATCAAGCACTGTCCAGGAAATAGTGTAATTTACTTCTCCGGTATATCATCATCCCGGTAAGCTCACCGAGGTAGATTAAGCCCTTGTTAAGGTCTCCTATCCATGATACAATGAGCTAAATTCTTAAAATTTACCAAACGAAAGGGTAGGGGTTAAAGACTATTCGATTGTGTTTTATCTACGTTTGTGGCTATTCACTCATGTGTATAAATGGGCACTATATCGGCGCTGTGTAAAATTTTTAGGCAGGCTGTCAAACTCAGGTGCACTTAAAGTGGGATAGGCACGGTGCAGTGTTATGCTAAAACAGGTTGTCCAGCTCAGGTGTACAAGATGGTGAGATGCCGTTGCAATGGCATCACAAACACAGACTGGTAGTATGTGTGGCAGGAATGCGGAACCACCGGCACTACATTATTACAATTGACATTATACTCATAAAGATATACTCATAAAGACTTGTCACCACAGAACACAGACAATGCAGTAAATTACAGTACGAACGGCATTGCCGTTTACAAACAAGCATTAATGGCACTAAAAATGTTACTGCTGAAAAAAGACGTGACGTCTCAACAATGGTTCAGACTTTCATAAAAAAAAGATTCGGCGTCTAAGTGCTCCTGTCAGTAATTTTAATCACAGTACAGTATTAAACTGTTATTACATATGAATTCTGTCAAAGTTATTTTAAGAATAACTTAGATAAAAGAGCGCTTACCGGCTACAACGTTCACACTAGTCTAATTTCCTATACACGTGTACGGTCACTCAGTGTAGGCCTATAAGTTTATGTTGAAGACGTACCGGTAGTCGTTTATTAATTATTATGAATTAGTTATAAACGCATCTGACGGAGCAGAAACTGAATCACACATTGTACATCATAATAAGTTACTCTTACCATAGAGATGCTCTTACATAATCATACTAAACCGCTACTAATGACAGCTTTATTGCTGGTATTGGTACCAGTGGCGGATCCAGACATTTTTGGACAGAAGATTTGAAATGATTTATTTCGGACAAGTTTCTAATATTTTTTTTTATGCAGAAAGTCGGGGCGGGGTCAGCACCCCCACCCCCACCAAAAAGTCTACACTGGGTACCCATGGTTCTGTTCTGTTTTACTACAATGAAATTCAAAGAAACCTGAAACCTAATTTTACCAAGTACTGTTACGGCATTGATATAACGAGGGCACAATCCAGTTAAATATATTTGTCCAAGTTATTCTAATTAACATTATTCACAGTTAATATTTACCAACCGTTGTGTAATTATCTCAAACAAAATAGGCCTATACTAAAATGCATAAATCACAAACCAAAGATATTTAAAGATTGTGTTTATGAAACTATATTTTAATTTGTTGTTTAATCCAATTTAAAATTAGTCGTCGTTATCAATTATACAAAAGGTCAGTTTAAATTAAATGACCCTATGCGTCAGACAACTCGAATTACATAGGCCTATTTACGGGAACGTTAGGGAGCCCTCAGAAAATTCCAAGACGGTTCCTCCTATTGTAATAAATCCTTGTTCTAAACTTATGATTTTTGTCTTTTTTTAATTTCTTTAGACGTATGCTTTAAATTAAAAAAGAAAATATTTTTATGCATTGTAATTAGTTATTTATGTAGACATTTTTCAGTGCATTTTATTTCAATACAGTTATTTTATAGATATAACTACTTAACTTCACCGTGGGTGTACACATGTCGCGTAAGTGAGCAGACTTTCACGTGACACGGCGACAAAAACTTACAGCTTCTTACCTTATTTGCGAGGAAAAGCAAAAGACAAACAAACAACGTGTATAACATCCATTTTGAAACAGTCATCTTGAACTATCAAAATATCGCATTCCAGAAAAATATAACTCAGAGCATAGATATGAAACCAAGATATTAAATGATTGGTCCTAGACGATGATATGCCGTTCCATTCGCGATGCGACAAAAAGTATGTTTGCGCTTGTCTGAAGTTGTGTTTTTAATCCATACATGCTAAATGCCCATGGTAGTTTCATTTCCTTCGCTAGAAGTCTTGCCAAACGTTAGGCTTCGCTCAGATATCGAGCGTCTCGGAAGGACTAAATGACCTTCAAGAAACTTCGAGGGTCTACTGCAGGAAAACTTTTTGTTTGTGAGGGCGCTGATCCAATAATCATAACTTCGGATTGGAAATAATTTTGACATGTTTAGAATAACTGGATTAAGATTTAATATGTTTTTTCGAAAACTCTGGTTATAAAATAATTTATTATTAAGACATTAAAACCATAATATCGCAATTGATAAGGTGCATTCTACTGTTTAATTTCGTCAGTACAACCTCAAATATTTGCATCTAAATGAATATTCTTTATTCTTTTATTCTATTCCTTTTAAATCATGTATTAACTTATTGCTTTGATTGACTTATTTATTAATTGATTGTTTGACTATAGATCGGTTTGTTGATTAATTATTTTTTTTTTATTTATTAATATATTTTGTTTATTATCGTCATTATTCCTAACTGTGTCGCGTAATTATTGTTTT
Organism: Nesometra sesokonis; assembly: GCA_025631205.1. Taxonomy (NCBI): domain Eukaryota; kingdom Metazoa; phylum Echinodermata; class Crinoidea; order Comatulida; family Antedonidae; genus Nesometra; species Nesometra sesokonis. The sequence continues at coordinate 5,950 of JAOTQE010087898.1, forward strand.
TTTTTTCTTACATATCATAGAAAACTGAGATACAGTTCTTAATGGAAAAAATAAGTTTGATGCTAACCCTAAAAAAATATTTAGTTCCCCTGTAGAGGGAGAATTGTTTACATACTGATTACAGGATATGCTCGAAGTTAGGTCTATGGTGCAGAATTGGATAGGCTACACAGAAGCAATGTCATTTCATCTAATGTACTAACTCAGTGTATTCTGCACCATTTTGTACATTCAAAAAGTGCAATGGCTAGCTTGGGACTATAAATCATTACATGTTGGTGCTGCGGTGGAGTTTCGGACTTCCAAGGTCGGTGGTGAGGCTCAGTCTAGTCAGCTCTTTGTGGCAAGACGTTGCTCGCCTCCACATGAATTGGTTCCTGGGAGATACAAATACCATATGCCCTGATGTAGCTGCAACATTACAGAATGGATTTTATTCCATAGGCGTTTGTTCCAATGACAGGGTGTTTATTATATTGTTACTAGCCATATGTCTTTTTTCAGGTTTACCCAAAACAATATTTTATCTTCTGGTACCAATCCTTCTGTAATTCCATTGTCCTATTGTTTCCCTTCGTGGTTTTAGGCATATGTCTGTAGATGGAAAGGTGCGTGTAACTCTGGACGCTCCTAAAATGTTGTAGTCCTACTTTTACTTTAAAAAGCAAAACATTCATGTACAATACGACAATTTAACTATTAATACCGACGAAATTGTAATCCTTATTAACCTCAGGAGTTCGTAGTGGTGGTTAATTTTAATTAAATTTAACTTTCATTCATTATTAGAAATTCGATAAATAAGTAAATTCCAAACCAACCGGCAAGACTATTCACTTTTTCGAAATAACTTGTCCATGGTAAGTATAGAACAATATATATTTATAACAATATTCAAAGATTTTGCACACTGTGGATGTGAATGGACACTATATTCTGTTACTGCAGGGTGTTTCCGGTCTAGGTCTATGTTCTCGGTGTTCAGTGTGAAATGTGTATACTAGGCATAGCCTATTTCTAGTTGCAAACTAATAGCTAGATGTTTGTTTTTGTGATTATGCTATAGGCCAAATTAGCTTTCAATATGATGAACACTAGTAATCTCAGAGTAAACCAACAGCAACTAAGGAAAAAGGACTGTATATGTCAATTCTCACGCATAATGCGTGAGTCTCACGCATTGCGACCTATTTCTGACGTCTCACGCATAGAAAATTTCTCTCACGCATTACCAAAATTCTCACGCATAGAAAGACATGCACGATAAAAACATCAACAAAGCAGTTGTTAGCAGGAAATCAATCCAAAAAGGGTTTTCCTTTTTTTTTTTTGCTTGACGTAAGGAAATCGGAGAAAATGTGGCCAAGTAAACGGCGACGGGGATTGTCTCACGCATTGGCGCCAGTTGGCAGGTATAATAGTGTGGTGATTGTGTTTTGGCATTACGAAACACAATACTCCGTTCCCTTATGTATATTATTCATTCGGTTATTTACAATTGTATAATGGCGAATAAGTCGAAAACGGGCTATGTCTAACACAGCAACAAAATAATTTTGACTTTGTTGACCATTGTTGTCTGTCTATCCCCAGTTATTAATTAATCCACCGATTTTTTTCACGACTATTAAACGAAGCATAGGCCCATAAGTTTAAAAGTCCAATATTAAAAGACATAAATATTGTTGATTTTAACAGAATCATAGTCAAAAAAGGTTATGACTTATACAAGCAATCATAGACCTATTTTTAAATGTAACGGTGAAAAAAGACTATGATGTCTCTAGTGCCTACATGTGGCTAGACAAGGACGTATGACATGCCTCTTTCAAGTAACCACTTCCCATCTGAGATTCGACATCCTTTCGGTAAGATCTCTTACTAATCAAATGATTCCACGCGTAACCAAACGAAATAAAATAGCGCCTCCAACTATCGACCTGAAAACCAAACAAACCGATTCGGAAGTGCGTTGGATTTGGCACTGTCGCCGGGGACTTTACGAGGTTGGCACAACATTTTGACAGAAGCGGCAAAGTGTACAGCACACAACGAAACGAACGCCTGATTACGTGGCCGCATGTACAGGGCGCACGAAAGAGGGGAAATATCTATTCATCTATCTAAACAGTGGATATTTTATAGGAATTAAAATGGCGCAAATTGGATATTTTACTTGGAGGTTTACGTGTATGGTGGTATTCATGTGTTTTTATACAAACGTGAGTTTCGATCGAATTTATTCATGTAAAAGTATTTGGGTCTAATATCATCACATGCTGTTATGTGTTGCCACTGGATTTAATGTAAACGTATTGTAAGATATTTATTGGGCAACAGTGATTTATACTGTTTGCGGTAGTGTGCTCCGATATCTTTTTTTATAGGCCTATTGGACGATTGTAAAAATATTTAATGGTGCACTTTCACTTGAATATGACTAACACTTATACAAATTAATTTTGAAATTAGAATAAATTAAGAACCTGAAAATAGAAATCAATGTATCTGAAATTGCTTTATGTTTTTAACTTTAAAAAAAATTATTCCAACGTTTGAATGTATTTTGTTATTTTCTTGTGCATTTAAACACGTAAAGCTCGGAGAAATAATGTTTTATAGGCCTACTCTAATACTAGGGTCACTCTCATTACTTATAGGCCTACGCGTATGTTTCTTCAAAATAAGCTGGCTATTTTCAGAATATTAAGATAAATGTACAGCAACGTTTTTTTTTATCACATGTATTTTTCATAAGAAAGGGGTCACTAGTTTTCATTTTTATCTAACTAGCCTATAATTGTCTATGTCTGAATTAGGATTATTTGAGTCTACACAAAATATTTATCAGAAGTAAGTGTGATCACGAACTTGGATCGTAGACAAAATTACGATTACAACTGAACCTTGTTTGCGGACACCTCACGTGTTCTTCCATCTAATCGGTGTATCTGCTACCTCTCGTAGAGGGACACCTTCCGTAATCGACCGCGGACACTTCAAAAGGATTTAAAAATTCGGATGTTTGATATGTTACGTCCCGTAAGCCGGTCACCTCAAAAAGCCATGCTTTTTTAAAACAGTATACATTGAGACCTTAATGGCTGTAGTGCATATTTAATTTGCTAAAATTAAAAGTAAGGCATTTTTTTTTCATTTGCCTGCATAACCATTCGAATTCAACGAGGAATAAATAACTAAATTTTAATTGAATATTAAAAATATAATTTTCCTATGTAAAATAATTAAATGGGTATGGTTATTATGATGAAATTATTAGGCACCATCGTTAAGTAACATTTTAGGCATAGTATTATTACTATTTGGATATTTGTATGACAAGAATAGAAACCATTTCTAGGCCTACATGATTATGACTACACTTTTCAACATGTATTTTTTTATTGAAATAAATGTGAGAATAAAAACAATGTTATGGAATACACGTTTAAATGGGCTGCACGTTAACAACAGCGATGCCCAGGGTTACAAATAATGTACTGGGTTGGGTTTAATTTTCATAATGTTCAGTGTACAGTTTAAAACAATCACTTTATTGTTTTGCAATATTAAATTTGCATTCGATCTGTCATGGGTCCAATCCATTGAGTTACCAAGATGGGTTTGTATTGTATCAAACAGCTTCTGCCTGTTTCCAATTACTGTACTTGTGTGGCAGTGTCTACTTTAAAGAGGCAATTCATGTACATCGTTTGATAGTGCAAAATGTTTAATAATATACATGTAATAATTTCCGTTTTCATAATGTATTGGAATGCTAACTTATTTTAAACTATGACGTACTAAATTCACGCCACGTTTTTGTACTTTGATTGGCTGGAAAGAGGCGCGTAGCAAACGTCATATACGCGCAAACGGGTACAGTAGCCTTACAATTACTTTTTCATAGAGCTTTATTGTTAATGTATGCCACTAATCTCATAACGTATAGATGGATATTAAGTGTTTATGAAGTATTATGGCTGCTACCACTTTAAACACCAGTGGACTCCGCAGTAGGTGTTCTGTGAAAATTGTTCTCTTTTGTTGTATAGGTCATTATTTAATAACATAATGATGTATTGGGTCACACATAGGTCAAACCCGCAGCATATTTATGTCATATAATCAAATATTGTAACTTTAAGCAACTTTGCTCCTCTGGACCCGCGAAACCACACTTCCATCATAGCGAGAAACTATTAGTTGAAATTATATTATATTACAGGTAATGGGTTTTAATGTTCCGTCAAACCGTATGGTATGTATGACCATATTTCTCTATGGGGTATAATAGCACGTTCTAATATAGATAAGAACCCTGGATGAGGGAGCTAACAAAGCCCAGTTAAAATCACTTGATGTGAAGAAGCTGAGAGATCAGTTGAAGACGAGTATTTCGTCAATTTCGGCACCTCGAGATGTTAAGACATAGGCCTTGACCCTTTGCACGCGCGTACAAAAAGTACACATAGAGACAGACTGGAATCCTCCTTTTTGTAAATATCGGACGCGTGCGTTTTGCGTCTTCTCACGCGCCTAATTGTACGCGCGCAAAACAGTTTGGTCCTCTTTACACTGACGGTCGATGTCAATGAGTTGCATAATTTTATGCATCTGTTATACATTAGAATTAAAGTCCGTTAATTTAAGTCTTTACTTTACTCTTTAATATGTTTACACGAAGTTTAGGTACTGTAGCTTAGCTGACCGGAAATAACCTATTCGAGGCTAATTTTATTACTAACACAGAGAATCTTCTCTTCCTATATGCGCACTGCTGCCCTTGCTAGATATATATTATCAAACGGCCAACTAATTCCGAGAAATTAAAACAGAAATCATCATTTCAAATACATTAGGCCTATATTATAGAAAAGATAGGCCTTCCTTATAGTATGAGTACCAATGTGGTTTCAATGCTGACTTCAAGGTTCGCAATCATTGAATCTTAACGTGACTCAAAGTACAAAAAAAAAACAAATTTAATGTTGTTAATGTTATTATACAATCAAAAGGTTGTCCCATAGCTATCAGCAATAAAGGGGAAATAGAAGTAGGCCTAAATAACAGTTGTGATAAAAAAAATAATAAAATTGATTTTTGCAAGGGGCTTCTGTAGCTATAGAAGTGTTATAGATTTGGCTTTGACCTGTAAGTGACATTCACTCGATTTAACTCACCTCATAGCCTAGTACCAATCATTTCCCGCTAGGGACGTTGTTAAATTATTGTCGGAAATGGATAAGAAAGTTGGAAATTTGTGAATAATTAATTCGAGTACTTAAAATATTTACTTTCCTCTATAAAAAAAAACCGGTGTTCTTTACGTGGAATCTGTGTTTCTGGACTTACTCAGCTAGTACACCTTTTGTTAGAGGGTATATTGCTGCCAGAATGACAATCAGTCACATCAACTGTAGAACAACAAGAACAAGGGCAAAAGCTAGTGCAAGGTTTGTTTCCTTCAGAAATTATCATGAAGTGTTTGCTACTTCTTAACCATGATTAAGTTTGGTTAGGCACATTTGCGTGTACATTATAATTTATTTCAAGAGAAGCCCTATGATGACTAGGTCTATGTCAAGTTTTTAACTTTTAGTTGATATGCCTATTTTAAAAAAATGCGACAAAAGCGGAACTGACCCCATGTTTTAAAACGCTAATTTCACATTCATTCCTCAGGAGAATTTCCTCCCACACTTCTGTTATATTTTAATAATTTGTTCAAATTATGAGCAAATTAAAGTTTTGATATCAATGAGTTTTTCCGTTGTTAAGATGTTTTTAGTTTTATTCTATTTATCATGTATCTACCCGGATAAATCGTTCCATTAGAAAAATTGCTACGATAATCAACATATCAAACAACATAAAGAGACTCTAGTATACATTTAACATTAGACAAACCAAGAAGCTCTACTGATCTGACTGACAGTTTTGAACTCCTTCATCAACGGAGGTCATCTTCAGAGTGACGGCTCTGTTGTTAACCCGATAATCTATAGAGCCGTCACTCTGAGGATGATCTCCCATAATGGAGGTTGAAACTGCCAGTCAGGTCATTAAAATGTAATGTTCCTCAAATCTGAAATTTAAACTAAAGTATCTGCAAACCAGATGGGCATTTTCGGTTATAATAAAGATCAGAAATTGTATGTCTATAACATTGGCAAAAAACTATTTCAACTAAAATCATCTTAATGGAAATGGTAATACCAAGAAAAACGAGCTATTCAAATACTTACGATAGGTCTTAAAGAAGAAAATATTGCTCATTATTGTTAACTATATGATATTTAAACTGAATGCTCTGTTTCTTAAATTGAATCACACTCATTTTTGTTGTTTATCTTTCATTGTGTGCTCCATTGACTATAACGCACTTTGTGTGGAGCAACGTATCCAGGGAATGTGTGGCACTATTTTAAAGATGTGTGTATGTGATCCCAAACCTATTAACAGTTATTAATCCTTGAACAAAATGATTTAAAAAAAACAAATATTGGTAAATCTGCAGTTGTGATAGCAAAGTGGTTGATTTCCTATAGGCATATTGTTTTTTTTTTTGTTTATTGTGAATAATAGAACTCTGATCTTAATTTGGATAAGGCATTTCAAAATTGGCTAGAAATTCTTATTTTCACTCAGTGATATTCACAGAAATTAATTGTGTTCTTGAGAGATGTCGTTAACGAAAATGTTTTTGAAATGTATTTTATAGAGACAAATATTGAAGGAAAAATAGTTATTATGTAAAGAAATAAAGGGTTTCGCAAAAAAAAAAAATCTGGATTTGTATTCTGATTGGCTCATGTTGTCAGAACGTTGAATCGTTCGTTAATGAAATAATTTGAAATTAAGCCTATATGTTTCAATTTTATAGGAAATGACACATTGATTTCTACGTTCAATTTACGCCATTAATAACCGTAAATAATAAATTGAAAAACTGATATCACAATTAACTTTAGAATATAAACAGCACCATAATGATATCTACAAATGTGTAAAAGAACATGAAATCGTCAGTTTTTAAATGAGGTTTACACATTTTCTTGGCCCTACCGACATCGATAAAATTTAGTTTTACACTGAACAAATAATAATAACGCGTATTAGTTATTAGAAAATTATAGGATTTCCACTATCGTGAATTACTAACCTCAAATTTTTTTGTAAATATCGATAGGTGTGACTTGGATTATTGGCAATGACTCTGTAGTTATATATAATGCCACGGGTTAATGAAGCAAAAATATCAGTATTATCCATTTCCAATGATGTTCATCTCGTACGTGATATATCTATGAAGTACGGCGGCCATCTTAAAATCCAATATTGTGGCAGAAGACGTGGTTGACAGAGTAGTTTAAACCTTTTGGTTAGATCCATCCAGGACCTCAAAAATAAATGCATAAATAAATCGATTCCGTTACACAAAATTGAACACAGGGGCGGGTTTTGGGAGTGGCGCATCCGGCGCTCCCCCTCCCATTATCATGAATTTAAAGTATTGTTGTGCCCACTTATATTATGTGCGCCCACCCCGCTCCCATACAAAAAAAAATATGAATCCAAAAAATAAAATAACGACAAATAACACATAAACCTGCAAATAACCCTCTTTTTTTTTGCTTGACACGTTTAAACTGGGGAATATGCCCGCTCCGATCGTACGTACTGCATCAATACTCTTCCCAACCCCCTTGACTAAATTCTGGATCCGCCCATGAAACGGTATTTTTGTTATGCGATATAGAAGACACATCGAAATATTCTTTTTTTTACAAACAACATAAACGTATTGTTTCTTCGTCTATAAATCGCACGTGAGACATCGCACGTGAGACGTGCACAGTGATCTCTTGAGAAAACCCTTAAAATTTACTGTTACTCAGTTCCCTTGAGTGTCTGGAAAAACTCTTAAACATTTTGAATGTTTGAAATGTGACAAACTACGTTCTAAAAAGAACTTTTTAACCGATGATTGACTGATCAATGATTCGAAATATGGGCGAAATATTTTGGCATCCATTCAACATGTCAATCAACGATTTTAATTTCACAATTCCGAAAGTTTCTAGGTTTTGATATTGAACATTTCTGATTTAGGTTCTATAACCGTTAGTTTTAACAAGAATAGTATAATTTGCAATGTCATGTCTATTATCACATTTTCTGGATATTAGCCAATGTTGGAATTGCTTTAATTTTGGATTATTTTAATATTAATTTTATAATTGTATATGAATATTGATATTTAAAATATAGGCCTAATCGTATTATATTATGATGGTTACATGATATTAGGAAACTATTATTCATTATTAATCTTTCTTATTATTGTAAATATAAGTAAGTTATCATTACTTGTGCATTCGGTATTATGGGTACGGTATGTAAAACTGTGGTCGGACTCAGTGTCCTGCTTTGGTCATCCATGTTGTTAGTCTTTGACATTATTAGTGATCAGTTTAAAATTGTTTACCATACTATCACTATTCAATTTCTATTGAATTGTATTATACGTTCTTTTTTATAAACGTCTTATTATATAGGCCTATCACAACCAACACCTGTAAAAAATAGACCTTCATCTTTAATTAATCATAATTATGTAAAATCAAAATTACCGTAATAAAGCTCGTCTTGTAAGATTGTCGGAATTGGATACTGTACAGTGTTTACGAACCTGAATTTGTTACTTGTCAACCGCCCTATCATGATTAATTAAATTTGTAGACACTTGAAATTTTCAATACTTCTATCAAAAGTTTAGTACGGTGTGGCCGATTTAACCAAAACTCTAACAAAATTAACCTAAAAAAAGGTTCAAAGATTTATTTCCGATTGTGGCTGCGTTTTAATAAACCATTGACCGTCCCACGATAACACCCGAATAACCACACCACAAGGTCTTAATAATTTAGGATTTCCAAAAATCAGAACCAAACTGGAAAAACCCTGATTGTATATACACTTTTTCTTTTTCAAAAATTAAAACGGAGGAAGTAGAAAAAGCATTGTTGGAATTACCTGACAGTAGTAAAAATGATCTCCTTGA
>JAOTQE010087909.1:0-27288 GCA_025631205.1 Nesometra sesokonis
TGTAATACTTTATATTAAATTTGTTTTTCGTGTGGATAGTCTCTGCAAAACTTAGCTCCCTGAAATGGCTTAGTCTCGTAAGATCCCGACCACGGGAACTAACTTTTGCAATGGAACTAAAATTGGCGTGAGACCGGCTATATTTCTAACCAATTGGATAAGACTTGAATAACTAACATAAAAGGAATGGAAACCGACTGCATAGGGACCGACCTACCGACTGCCTCAACCGAATCAAATTACTAAGAAATTGCTTGCTAAATTTCAAACAACTTTGGGAGTACTGAAAAAATAATATATCAAACGAAGGGAAATCGATTGCAAAATGGACCGACAAGCCGACACCAACTGAGCAACAAAACAATGAAATAACCGAAACAATACTAAAGCTAATTTTTAAACCAATTGGACTTTTATATATAATTTGAATAAATTGTAGATTATAAAAGTAATGGAGTCCAACTGACCAACCAACAGACTAAGAGAAATGTAATGCATTAAAAAATAGCATATTAAACGTACAGTCGAACCTCCCATGATGGACACTAATTCAAAGACCCGTTTGTTCTTCATATCTATTCAGTGCATTTGGTACCTCTCGAAAGCGGACATCTCTCCTAAGCGGACGCGGACACTTTTTGTCTTAAACTTTAGATTTTTTTTGGTATGTTAATTTACCTCCCATAAGCGGGCATCCCGGAAATATTTTATTATTATTATTGTTATTGTTATTGTTATTGTTATGGTTATGGTTATGGTTATGGTTATGGTTATGGTTATGGTTTTGATTATGATTATGATTATGATTATTATTATTATTATTATTTTTTTTTTTTTTTTTTCTGTACAACGAATACAAATGTCGTCCTCACTGTAATGGCAGATAATCTTATTACTGAACCAATCTAAAAAATGTTACCGGTAATCAATATTTAATAAAATATAGAATGCGGTGTCTACAAATATGGAAGACCATTTTTGTTGAGAAGGCCGTGAAATGTGAAACAAAAGGATAGGTCCTACATACATAATTTTACAATTTTGGTCCTCTGTCGGCCGGAAATCTCGTAGGCAGACACCTCCTGTAACTTTTCCCAGACCCGATGGTGTCCGCTTACGAGAGGTTCAACCGTAATGGAGAAAAGACTGGCACAGCGACCGACAGATGTATAGAGATGTTTACGTGTATCTTAAAATAGCATAGGCCTATTAAACGTAATGGAAACCTGCCGCAACAGCGGCAGTCTGACTAAACCAATGGTATGGCCGACAAAACATTATAAAAAAGTATTAGAATTTTGAGGAACTGAAATCTCAAAGTAGGCTATAATCTTACGTAAAATAGAAAAATATACCGAACATACATACATATAAATAATTTTAACAAGTAAATTTGAAGAACGAGGAAACGCACCAACCACGGAATGCGTTCACTGTTGCACACGATGCTTAGACGGATTTGCAATTACTGTACTGTACATCGTCACAATAGAAATTTTAAACAAGCAGGTGTATAAAATAGAGCGAAACAGGGAGATAATGACGAAAAACGAGCAATCTGAACATAACGATGTCATCTCAACATAGACAAGCTTCCAAAAACTAGGATTGATCTATTTGCCACGAAGGATTCGCTTTTCCTCAAGCTAGTTGCTTGTATATGATGATGAAGAGAAATTGCCCACGACTGAGATGTTAAAAGGCTCAGATTCAGCAGAATTAATTATTTGTTATATTTGAAATTGATTTTATGTCGTTTTTAGCAGGTATTTTCTTTTTAGGCATTACACATCCGTGCCGCCAATACATACAGTACCGTACTTCGTGTTTGTTATAATTCTCAACTGTTGTCTGCTCGTAAGTTTGGAATGGTCGATTCTAAACACATTTAATCAGAAGTGTCGATCTCTATTGCTCTGCTTTTATTAGGATTTCCGAAATGGAATTTCTAAGTTGATATTCAGAAATGAATATTTATTTTATTTATTTATCTCTATGATATTAAAACAATGTGAAGGGCGGGAAAGTATGTGCTGTGAAATTAAAATATCAGGCTACTATAGGCCTAGCCCTAAATCCGGTGGACATAAAAAGTGATTGTAATTTATGATGCATTGCTCGCTTATCCTCTGTTCTATACGATTTAAAACTTTAGAAATTCAAATGAAATGTTATTATAACGACTAATTTTCAAAATTAATCCGTACACAGGGTCAAAAACGCACGGTTCGGTGCAACACCCGTCAGTTGACATGAGTAAAGCGTGCTCTGCACTTATAATGCGCGTCAATCAAGAATTGTCTGAAAAAATGTCTGTCTTGCCATGCCACAAGTTTCGTTGAGTCAAGTTCGTTTATTTGTACGAGGGACATGGAAGTGATCAGTGACATGTTTCAATGGAAAGGGATGGAAATGGACACAATTTGTGAAAGAAATAATGGGGAAACTACTGGAATAAAAGTTCCGTTATAATAATTGTTTTTTCTTTTGTCGTGGGAAGTTGAAGCAAAAATTGGCTTCACGAATGAAAAATCCTCTACATTTTTAGATTGCACACAATAGACAGAGCAGCAATGTCTGGAACATACGTTTTTGACTCTTTATTTTGATTTTGATCCAATGAACAGAAATCTTAAATAATTTAATTTGAAATTGTGACTGTATATTAAGACAGCACCTATGATTGAGTGGTTCGGAGATATATCGGGTGTAAAAGTTCGGTTAATTTTTTACGCCCACCCGGTTTAACATACCATGGAACGTTAATGAAAACTTAATTTAGGAAAGAAACATACATTGTTCATTTTATTGCATCGAAATGTCACATACAATTTGGTAGCTAATAATTGCGGGGCAAGAAGTCGCATCGGAAAAGTATGGGTTCTTGTACTTCAAAGTGGGTTTGGCGAAGCCTGATGGAAAATGTACAATTGTGCAGTTCTGTAAATTTAGGTGTTTAAAAAAAGTGTGTTATTAATGTTTCATTTGATAAAGTATAAATCCCATCGACATACCCCGAGTAATAGGCCATTGCAGTGATAGTGGTGGTGGTGGTGATGATGATGATAATAATGACGATGATGATGATGAAGTTGTTTAAAAATAAGATTTACAGAAATATTTTTGGTTATAAAAGAATATCTTCAGCAGTGTTCTTTCTAATACTAACAATTTAAAATGTTTATATCGACTCGAAAAGAAGACACCTTTGAAAGATTTAGCCGATGTAAGGAGGTTAAAACCTCCTTGGCCAATGTAATCTTGAAAAGAATTCCACATAAGTGCCTTAAAATGAACTAAGCACATTGAGGTAGTTTCTATGGAACAATAGTTTCCAAACCACCATTTTCATTTTGTCTGATGTTTTGATTTTTGCTGTCAGTCGTCCTCTGTAGTCCATTGCGATGATAAACAGTTTGGTGGGTTGCCTCCAATCGCCTACTTATAACTTAAGAATTATAACCATGGCCTAATGGGAAACAACAGTGAAAGCTGTTCTCTCAACAGGCCTATTCCCCAAACGTGTGATACCAAAACTTAAGGGAGACTACAGAATAATTAACAATGATATAAAACAACTGAAGAAAGTCGTAACGTTGAAAACATTGGAAGGAGTAATTTTGAAAAGATTCCAGGAGAAAACTGGAATAAAAGTCCTGATAACAATGTCATCAGAAAGTTGGAACAGGTTCATTAGGAAGTTTGGCAGTGGACAACCAAAAAGCGGTTTTATCGAAAGGTAATCTTCAGTATGTCGAAAGGGCACTTTTGATTTTGTTCTGATGAACAGCAACGTTACAGGATGAAATTGGAATTTGATCAGTATACTTAGGATATAATGGTTTTTGTTGTGTGTGTACCTTAGCTCAGAAGTAAGATGTTTTCGATAGCGGAAAGTATGGCTAATTTTATTCCAACCTTGTGTATAGACAAAGCCATTTGTTAGGTATGATAAAACAAATCACAAGTATATGATGTAGCAAAGCAATATATTAATAGGCCTACAGAATAATTCCACTTGAAAAAGAACGGAAAGAAGATCAGCTAGGTAAAGGTGTAGGAAAGCTTATCTGTTTGTATATTCTATGTAACATACAGTATGCAACATCCAATCAATGGTCGTTGCAATAACAAAGATTTGATATTTGAAAATCGAAAAATCTAAAGAAAGCATACAGTACTGTTTTCACAAAGAAGACTGAAAATAGTATACTGATCAGAGGAACCCCTCAGGTCTGGTAAAGGTGGTGGTATGAATATGATGAAGTGACAAGAATGATGAAGCTCCTTTTCCAGATGACACCCAAAACTCTCAATTATTAATGTTGCAAATTTACATGTCTATTGGTAGGAATAAGCGTTTTGCATTTCTTCACTTGGGAATAAGCAAAACATAGGGGTGTAAGAATATGGGTTACTACCTGACGGATGCTGTGATTTTTAAGATTTATTACTACATTCAACAGCAATATGCAAGCAAATAAACATTTTACATGATTGCATAGATTAATGAAAATCCTAATTTTATTACTCTGGTTAAGCATTAGCCAGATTACTCGGGATTAACCAGATTTAGCGATTTTGCGCGACGTAAAGATGACATGAATACACAATCAATAATCCAACTTGGTTATGACAAGAATAATGTAACAATCAATTTATCATGTCAATCATTTTTACCGCAGATTGTAAAAAATAGGTCAATTGGCTCATCAGTTAGACATATATATGCCACGATTAATTATAGGCCTACATATATACATGGATTCTGGTATTATTGAAAGGAAAAGTAGGCAAATCCAAAGCATGCCTTTCATTCACTGAAATTGTGTTTGATATAATTCAGAATGATGCTTACCCTCAGGGCTCACAGATTCCCTATCATAAGACACAATGGCTGTACTAAACAGTAATTCTTTTTCATGTCTTTATTTATATTCTCATTAAAATGATTAGATATTGTGTAGTAATTTACATCTCGTATATTACACTGTTAAAGACACAGTGTCAACAGAAAAAATCTAAAATAAACTTCCTCTCGTTAAAATAAAATAAAGAACTTAAAACTATAAATTAGTAGATATTTACAATTTTGTAAATGGATTAATTAGTGTAGTTAATAATAATAAGTATATTGCATTTTAAAGATGGTTGTTTGATAATTCAGTGGTGCAAAATGAGGTGTAATTTAAATTTTCAATATTGTACTGGTCTTTAGGACCTGATCGGAGTGAAGTCCACAATTCACATTGTTCAGTTAGGCTTAGTTTTTTTAATATGTTGAGAGTATTTTATATGTAGCACTAAAAATGCCTTTGTATCATGTTCACTATAAAACCTCCTTGGTATCATATAACTTATAATTATATGCATACATCTTTCAGGAGCGTAACAAGTAATTGGCGAAGGGGGATGCTCAAACCTAGGTTGGAATTTGACAAGCAAAGAAAAAACGAAAAAAGACCTAATTTTGCTTTACTGACATCCCATTGGCACATTCTTTATATAGTGTCATTTACGATTTTTTGGGTGCTTTAACCTCAGTACAGTAGAGCCATTTCCGACTGAAGGGGGGGGGAGTGCTCGAGGCCCAGATTTACAATGTTTAAAAAGTGTACATATAGTGCAGTTGTCATGATTTCTCTGTGGATTATACACCCAATGTTTTTAATAAACTGCATTTAGTAGGTCAAAGTACGATATAAAAATAGCATAGACCACTGTACAAGCATTATTAGTACATCAAAAAATAATATAACATAAAATGATAGTGTAGGTCTACTGTACAAATATTTACATATATAAAATTGTGTTTAAAACTAACTTGCTAATATAAAAATGGACATACTGTATATATTCATCATATTTAAATTTACAACTGAGCTTGTTGGAGAGTTTTCATTTACGAATAAGTAATGATGAAATACATTAAATACATTTTGGAAATAACTGATTAAAAACACAAATATCTCATGAAAATATGATAATTTAAAACTTACACTTCACATCAATTATCACTTGAAAATCACACAAAAATCATAAAAATTAATTCTAAACTTAACCCACTCTTGTTGAATCTACAAGACGTTGAGAACAGATATTAGTGTATTAAGAAATTGTAATGTTTTTAATAAATTAGTGTCAGATGAGAACCACCCACTGTCATCATGATTCTGGTTTACCATTGGGACATAGTCTTCCATCGGTCAGTACTAGAGTTGAACGGTTTTGAACTTCATTGCTGGCAACTCAATACAATGTTTTATTAGTCTATCATCTTAATTACAGTGCAGTATGTTTACCTACTTTAATATTTGTATTTTAACATTTTTATTGTTTGTTTATTCATAGTGTATCCAAACAAATTTCAATTACTTATGACTTACAAGTACTTATGATGGACATCATAAATACAGCATAATTTAATTTGAAATAATAAATCTGGTCATTTTTCAGGTGAAAATGCATATTTAAACAACACAGTGCACATTCTATCAATAAAATGGTTGGCTTTAGTACTGATTATACCTCCCCCATCTAATAAAATATAGCCCCTGGTAAATGTCACAATGACAGAAACGTGAACAAATTGTGTACCCACGTTACTGACAATAGAATTTATGGCTAGATATGCTTAAATAAGCATAAAGCTAACTGCATTTCACAAAACAATATAATTGTACAAATACACACTGTTACATGTATTTTATAAATCCTTTACAAAGATATTTATCTACATATTTAAAATTTTTAGTTTTATTTTAATTTCATAGTCATGATAGAAACCATTTAAAAACTTGTGTAAATATTATGAAAAATAATATTTTAAAGAGAAAATTAAAGAAACTATGATTTGGCAACAAGTAATTGCAAAAGTGATTCTGGATACACTACGGTGTGTTTGCTTCAATCAATTACCATTATTCAATAATCAAATATTAAAGTTGTATACAAAGACAATAAATCATGAAAGTACTTTTATTCGTTTTACTATAAAAGTAATTAACACACTAATCAGTTTTATAATAATTCCAGTCTGAACAGCCCAGTCAGTTTACTCATCAGGTAGTTTACTTAAGTCTTATGTTTAGTTTAACCAACTCATATATGTCAAGGAAAACTAGGAATACTCCTTTTACACTACTCTGTAAAAGCATAGCCTCCCCACTGTGTAAATTGTTATCAGAGCTAATACATTTTGAGGAAAAAGCATTCCATTGTAATTCTACTGTTTGCCCAGACACTTATGAGTATTGTAAGAGTTTTATTCCCTAAAACTCAAAGTTTCCATTTATCAATTACTACAATACTGTATAGTTATTTAATCTCATACTCGATACAGTCATTCAGTTATAAACCTAACAAAAAATGTGGCCAGGGTTTCGTCGTACCATGAATTTTTTAAAACGGCATAGTGGAACACTTTACAAAATGATAATCAGAGAAAGATCAAAATATATACAGTCCATTTTCTTTTTTTAATCTTGCAGTCTGCAAAGTTTGAAACCAATTGGACTTACAGAAGAATAGTTTCATGGTAATAAATCTTTTTTAAACAAATCCATCCGCTGCCACCGCCAAAACAGGTAAGGTAAAACTAACAGCCTCCCCAGAGCTTTGTTCTTGGGAAGGCTACTAAATCTAGCTAAGTTTACCATATCAGAAATTACAAAATTAAAACATGAATTGATTAAACTCTCCAAGTCATTAACGAGGCAGTATTGGATTTGAGCATCGACTATTTGGACTGCTACATGATGACGTTATACTGAAGCAATGGGCATGCATCACATTGACACTCTTATACACTAGTCATCTAGAGAATGCGTTTACTATGAATTTGCTGTTCTCATTTTCTTTTTTTAATCTTGCAGTCTGCAAAGTTTGAAACCAATTGGACTTACAGAATTTTAGATTCATGGTAATAAAACTTTCTTAAATCCACAACAACCGCTGCCACCGCCAAAACAAAAGGTAAAACTAACAGCCTCCCCAGAGCTTTGTTCTTGGGGAGGCTACTAAATCTAGCTAAGTTTACCATACCAACAATTACAATATTAAAACATGAGTTGATTAAACTCTCCAAGTCATTAATGCAATAGTATTGTGATTTTCACATCGACTATCGACTGAAGCAATTCGTATGCATCACATTGACACCCTTATACACTAGTAATCAAGAGAATGCATTCATACGAATTGGCCATTCTCTTTAGAATTAGAGTGTGCATCTCAGTTGTGACAACAGAATTTTACTGGGAAATTACCTTGATAGCTCTAAATTTTTACCCTCACCCCACTGAAGTGCAACGAGTTCCGTCTGTCTGTCTGCATCAATATCTCTAAAACTGGGCCCATTTACCTCAAATTTTCAGACAATGTCAGAACCAACCATGTCTAGGTCTTCACTAGGTATGGTGCTGATCTGGCTTACCACATGAATTCTGGATTCTAATCTATTTGATTTTGTATCTACTGTCCTCTCTTGGTGATAAAAACTAAAAACTAGACAGAGCTGACCTAATTAGGCTTATCTATTAGCTGCTGCAAAATAACAAAATATAAGCATTCTTGATGCTGAGAACAGTACAGTAGTGTTTTTCCTGATCAATTTGAGCTCATTTTAAACAATATTTTAAACAAAATTAATTTTACCCTACGTTTCACAGGTTAACAAGTTGTTTACTGTCATTAGGCTTAGGCGGGCCGTTTAAATTTGCTACAAGTACTATGGTACAGTTTACAATAACTGAGATTTCAAACTACATGTCTGATAGAAAAGCATAAGCGAGAGTGTGTTTATGATTGCCTTGTTTTTTATATTCTGAGAAAGACATGAGTCCTTGTTTTATCACCTTATCTGAGTGGAAGTCAAGCAAACGTTTTTAATTTCAATAAATATTTTACAATTCAACATTGAAAACCAATAAATTTTATCAGCATACTTATTTAATTATTCATCTTGCATATATCTCATCTTGTACCGGACTCTTGTGAAATTTCATCACCAGTGTCATCTGCTGTTTCATGGTTGATAATAGCCACCACCTGCCTCATCAAACTTGTCTCATTAAAATGGGTCAAATCTTGCTCAAATCCTTGTTCTGTTTGTAAAGTACATAATAGTAATTTTTTAAAAATACATCATTTTTTTAAATGATAATAATAAGAAAAAGATACCTTTTGGAACAAAACTGCATACTGGCATAAAATCCAAAGTGTACAATGTTTCTGTCTCTTCTCAAGACAATAATTCACCACCATCAATGACGGTGCCCTCTAGCGGTGAGATTTGAAAACTGTAGCGCCCCTCCCCTATTGAGAGAAGTCGCGTATGATGCTGGAATAAACAGCAGGGAGTTCTAGTCCAGGGTCTTTGTTCAGATTGGGATGAAAGTGTTGAATTTCAATCGCCTCTCTGATCTTACATTTCCATTTGTCCATGTGAAGGCTCATGATTTCAAAGCCTTCATCGCTAGAGGGCACCGTCATCATCGGTGGTGAATCATAGTCTTGAGAGGAGACAGAAACTTTGTACACTTTGGATTTTATGCCAGTATACAGTTTTGTTCCAAAAGGTATCTTTTTCTTATTATTATCATTATACAAATGGAACACAGAAGTCTTTATAGTATCATTTTTTTAAATAGTTATTTTTAGATAGTTCACATTCTCAAGTGTTGTTTCATTGGAGAAACTGTGACTATTTACTAAAAACAGCAAAAGCGCCACTAGTTCATATTTTTGAATGGGAGTGACTGGCTGTGCTCTTTGTATTGCCAATGATGTCATCAACAATATGTCAAGTTATTATGCCTCTTTTGTTTCTGTTCAAGGTGCATTTGTTCTTTCTGAATCTGGATCAATTCTTTAATGTTTATCTTTTCCTGATTTAGTTCTTTTTTACAATTTTCAATGAAACAACACTTGAGTATGGGAACTGGTTCATTAATTGTCCTAATTTTCACAAATTTTCACTGATTTAGCTACAAACAACAATTCTCAAAATATTTATTTAAAACCAGATGAATCTTAACGTGAAATTTAAATAAATGTTTATAAAAAAAATTATGTTTATGAAAATAACTTTAATTCTTTCAATTTAGTCTCAAGCATCATGAAACAGATAAGAAGAACGGTGAGAGAATTGTACAGTATGGTGATTTCAAACATTATTGTAAGGCTTTAAGATGCAGATATGTACAAATATATACAATAAAATAAAAAAAAATGTTTGTGATGACCATGGTTCAGGATAGTTCATCGAGAGTTTTTGATTTAATGACTAACATATTAAACAATTACTTTTGCTAATTAAAAAAAAATATATATAAATTAAAGGAAGATTCCATATCTTTACAGATAGCATTGCCTTACATGAGTAGCTGCTACTGCACAATGACATCGCCTGGACTAATGGTGTATTGCAACACAAATTGAAGGCTGTAGGTAAACATTTCTTATCTCTTCAAGAATTTTAAATGTAAAAATTGTATAGTAGGCACGTTTTTATCATCAGTGCAGTTTCCTGACATTTTACATGGTCCAAGAAAGTTCAGTATGTGTTAAAAAAACAGAATAAATCAGGAGATTATGTTACAAATGTTAACAACTTGTTACACTTGATATACATGTGAATTTAATTCTCTGAGAACTTAAATAAGTATAAACTTACCATAGAGTTCGGACATAGGGATAATTTGTAGTATGGTGTAGTCTTTCTTTTCTAACATTGAACATTGAAGTCTCTCAAGATACTGTAGAAACAAATAAAATAGTTATTATACTATTTAATTTAACATTTTTTACTTGGGCTTACACAACTCATGCATAGAGTATGTTCAAACTCACTAATGGGACAAGGGTGGCATACCATATGGAATGTAAAGTTGTTAGATTATAAAAATCCAGTTATGCTGCTAATATTTTGAACTTAAACTCTCTGTCACACACATTTTCAATAGCACTAGAACCACTTTCACACAGAACTGTATTTAAAAATAAGAATATTGCGGTAATTCACGAATGCCAGCTTTTTGCACAGTGCCGGCATTCGTTAGACTGTCTCAGACATTACCATTATATTACCGTCACTGCCTTAGGCCAGATATTAAAGTTTCCAGTGTAAATGCCTGCTTTCGCAGTTAAGCATATCTAACAAAGGTCAAAGTAGGGAACCTCTATTATTAAGACTGCCAATTTTACACCTTTCGCTTGAACTCTTTCACACAGGAAACCGTCATATTACAGGAGTTTGACCTTCTGTGTGAAATGGTTTAGACTGGCAATAATGTCGGTATGGTTATTTTAGCATTGGGGTATTTTCTGTGTGAAAGGGTCTTTCATCTCATTTCAATGTTATGTTACTATATAATATTACCAATTTACTCATCATTTTAATAAAAATAAATAAAAAATAATTATATTTGTATTATAATTGTGTTATAGATGTAGAATTTGGATTTGGAATAAAGTTTAACTTGAATATCAAAAAAGTTTAAATAAGCCTATGTATGATTTAATAATTTTAAAGGAAGTCCAAAATCATGAAACCAATGCAAACATACGTTTCTTTCAAAACTGAACGACGAGGAAAAAGGACTGTGCAAGGTTTGTCGGTACTGGGAGTTGATTTTATAATGTTTTAACATTCAAAAGGATATAGATGGATATAAATTTTAATTAAAAATGAAAAACCTTGGTTCTCCTTGGTTTGTTTACAGTTTTTAAAATATCTTAAGTTATAATGTATATTATTTATATATTTTACATGAAATTTAAATTTCTGCCTCTGTTGAGAACTTGTCAACAATGGATTGTCCTGGGGTATGGTACGCCTTATTTAAAAAACAAAATGTATTTGTTTTTATTTCCCCTCTCCTATCACCGTTAGTTTATCATGGTCAACTATCTACTATATATTTAATATCTTATTTACTTACATGTGATCACTAAATGATATTTTATTGTAGGCCTATTTATTAATTTATTTGTTTTTATTTATTTAATTTCTGCTAATTTTAATTTATTGTAATTATCTAACTATTCATTTATTTGTACTTTTTTCCTTTATTTAGATATATCTTTATCATTTTTATTGAAATAAATGCAACTAATGTTTTCTTTATAGGGCCTATTTCCACAAGCTCCTTGGAGGTTTTTTTTGGTCCTTTTCAATGTAAATGTAAAATTGTTTTAACCTTTGAAATGAATAAAGTTTAATTGAATTGAATGCATTGTATTTTTGAACCGAATTAAACAAAGTAATAATATGTGTGCATGAAGTCTTAGCCACGAGCCTATACAATGCATGGAGTACTTGTGAATGCTTTGCCTAATCAACACACTGCCAGTCATCAGAGGATTTCTTTTATACTCTACTCTCAGTAATGAAAATAAATGGTCATTTGCACAAGACAATTCTGACGTTGGCAGAATTTTAAGTTTAGTTGGCTTTGACCATCAAGCTATCTGTTATTTTTAATTACCTCTTTTAGACATTTTAGCAATTACACTAATTTAATCCATAGTAATTCAATGATGTTACATGCTACATACCGCTAACAGATTCCCATGACAATCAAAGTAGTATTCACCAATCAGCAAACAAGAAGACTTCAAACCAGTCTTGGTTGGAAAATCACATAAATAAACCTAAAAAAGAGGAAAATTATCTTAGAAAAATGACAAATTGCAACATATAAATACTAGCACTAGCAGTAGTCACTTTGTTCAAATTTATCTAAATGCTGAAACTGGTATGTCATGTATGCATGTATGCCAATAAAAACATTCACATCAGGTCTGACAATTTGGAGAATGTTTTCAGTGCATAGCTCTATTTGTTATCACTAGTCCAATGGTTTTTTTTTAATTGTTAGCCATTCCAAACCAACATTGAATCCATTATTATTAAACCTTTAAAAAGGAGATAAGTACTATGAAACTATTTCCACACCATATTATTTTAGCGATTTCACAAAACGACCAATTTTTTCAACTTTAATTTTCGGGACCTATTCATTTATTATACCCAATTCCTGGTTAGGGTAAATTTTTACAGAGGAGTACTCTGGGAAATCTAGACTAGCTTAGTAGGCCTAGGCTAGATTCTATTAAACAACCAGACCATGCAAGCTTTTTGATATAGTCTCAAAAGGCACTTTTAAAGCATTTTTTTAAACCTAGGCCTAATCTACAGTAGATAAGTCTGATTTTAAAAAATTCTTAAACACTCAATCAAATACTATACTTGCTGGTAAAAAAATATGTGTACTCTTTTCATTATCAAGTTTTGACTAACTAGAATATATATATTTCAGCTATAGTATACAAATATATGTTGCCTTGAGAGTTGCTGGTTAAAAATATGGGCAGCTGGTTAAAACTATGGGCTTCGGCGCCTCCAAATAGTACTATTTGGAGGCGCAGAAGCCCATGGTGTTAACCAGAAGCTCAAAATTAGGCAATATATATTTGTTTTATATTCTACATCAAACAAGACAAAGGGCTTAGGCTAGTCCTATCTTTAGGTTTAGGCCTACCTTTCCCGTGGCTGGGTGGAGAGGTGTGATTGAGGCCTACTACTAGGCCCAGGCCTAAATCCTCAAACTTCACTCCACAACTGCTACAGAATTCTCGGAAAACGGACATACTGAATTATATTGTTTTTGGGTTTTCACTCTCTACTGCGGATAAATTTGTCTAGGCCCTAGATCATCGTCAGTTTACTGATCGGAACACCTAGGCTAGGGGCCTAGCCTAGAAGTGCTTGCCACTGTGTAAAAATCACAATTATCAGTGACGTCACTTTGGGAAATAGTATTTTACTATATCGCAAAGTGACGTCATAAAAGTGACGTCACTTTGATAAATAGTACATATTTCGCAAAGTGACATCAGCAAGCTGAATAGTAAGAATATTTTTAATCCTGTGGCGCTCTTTCAACCAATCTGTGCAGTTTAAATGTTTGATGTAAAATATGAAAAAAAACTGCCTTTCCCTATTTGGGGAAAACTTTCTCTCAGGGATGCGAAGACCTTCAATCATGCATTCAGCCCTCAGAAAAATCATCACCTCAAGACAGTAGACCACACTAGTCCCGTCATGATAGTCAATCTTGTATACTTGCCATGTTAAAAACTTTATATAAAATATAGAGTATGCCAGCATTGAATCTTGTAAGAAGATCATTAACTTGTAGAATAACACAGCCACCAATACGAATCGACTAAAAAAAGAACAGAGATAAGGTAGTATGAGGTAGAGATTGTTTCGATGAGTTTTGAATGCCAGGCGTTTTAGTCAAGTTTGACACAGAGTAGATGAGAGAAAATGTGAGGTCCCACCACGAAATGAGTCTAATGTTAGGAAAATCCAAAACTGAGTTATTGATACCTTTTAATAGAGAATAATATAAGCTGTAATCTACACTTTAAATTATATTCATTGGATAAGTAGATCCATGTGTATTTGAAATTTGAAAAGCAGTAAAAAAATAAACAAATCAATTATTATAAATCTCAGAAAATCTGCATGGAGGACACTTTCCTACATGAAAACTGACTTAAAAAGTATATTATAATAAGAAATTTTATCTCACCTACGATACAACTCATTTTGTGGTGAGACCTCACAAATGTGATCTCACAAAAGTGAGTCTTGTTTTACATAAAGTGAAAATTGAGTTATTGGTATATTCAGGTTTTATAAGCTAAATTGGCTTTTGAATTAGTTTCATAGGTTGAGACTAACTGAAGAATGGATGATAGACCGAATTCTGGTATAGTTTTTCGTTGAGAAATGGTCAAAGTATCACCATATATACATAATGCTTTTTTTACAATGTACCTATATTTCTTATATCCTTGCTGTGTTTTCACAGGTGAGAATTTGTGTATGTTAACGTGTGACCTGCTGTGGCCAGACTAGGGAGCGCTGTACCTAATGTGACCTTGGGGTTCAAAAGGTTAAATATACTCTTATGCAAACATATTTACATTAAATAATTGTTTTTATATTTTAAAAACTGGGTCCTCATAAACGCAAAGAAGAAACAACATGTTGTGAAATATTTGAATACGACAAGTGTATGATAAAATAAATGTGATAAGAAATCAATATCACATGTAAAATATTGTCCTTCCCAATGTCAAGGCTATAAAAACAATAGTTCTGATTTTAAATTGCTGTATAGTTTATAAAATAAAAAGGCTATAGTCACAAATTATAAATTGTATAAAATTCATGAGGTAAATTGCTACCTGAAGAGCTGTTAGAACACTGGCAAGCAAGGCAACCTTAGACGATTCATCATTGTCATGTGACTGGAGGCTAGAAAAACTGCAGAATATGTGAACTTTGGATCTATAGAGTAAAATGCAAGATTATCATTTAGGTACACTAAACAGTGAAGAAACAATTACAGATAAGTTGCAAGTATTAAAGGTGTATTTGTCACTTCATAATGACCAAAAAGTCATAACCGTTAATTTTAAAATTAACTTGCACATATTAAAGTAACATCAAAGGCTGGTATTCTCGAAAGTTAGTCCAGGACTAACCCTAGAACAGCACCTAACCCTAGAACAGCACTAGTTGATCCTGGACTATCCATAAACCTCGTTCCACGGCAGACAAAATTTAGAATGCTTTCGTCCAGGGTTTATAAATGGACAAACAATAGAAACCTTTGAGAAAACCATTAGCCCCAGATAAAATCTGAATTTAGTCCTGGACTAAAGTTAGTCCACTTTCGAGAATACCAGCCAAAGTTATTAACTTGAGAATTGAATAGTGTATTTAATAATTGTTTAATAAGATTTTTACACTTCCAGCCTTTTAGTGGATTTTTGCTCACTTTTAGCATTATAATAAAGGGTAAATATAATTAAAATAAAATTAGGGTAAATATTTTATTAATATTTTAATTTTGAGTGGAATGATCATAATATATAATTCTTTACAATAACCAAGTTATTTTTAAATCAATTTTTTGTTATTTTTTTGAGTGACAATAAATCTTTAAAACAACCCTCATTTGCATAACAAAGGTGGGATGGTAAAGTGGTGAGGAAAAGAGGTTTGTATATCAGAAGGTACGAGTTTGAAACATGTTAAGTCCATTCTAGTTGTTGTACAGTTCAGTTGTACATAATACTATAGTTAAATTTTAGTTTAAGTGAATTGATGGCCTTGCACGGCCTTGATGAAAAAAAAAAACCACATGGTGATCAAGTTTCCCGTGTTGAAATAAACATATTATTTTTATTATTCTTGCTTGTGAGATTGGTTTATAATATTATAACTCTCATTAGCAAGCCATATGAAAAGAGCCCATCTGAAAGTGCTTTATACCCTACGGAAAATGTACTAATATGTGGCAGAGCCAAACCAAATGAGAGATAAGTCACAAATGCTAGTTTTCCACAATAGGCCAATATTTGAAAATGATAAATTTTTTCAAATTTTATTTTATTTAAAAAATATACAGTTCATATACAGTATTCAACTTCCATATTACCTTAACAATCTTCAGATATATGATCAAAAAATGTTTTTAAAATGCAAATTAAAATGACCTTGCTTAGGCAATGTATACGGATAAACAATTTTCAAATGCAGTTTTCTTAGAATTTACATTTTGAATGTCCGAACTTCGATTGTTCATAACTTCGCAAGAAAACATCGTATGAAACTGATTTTTTTTGCACGTTAAAGATAATAATGTGTAGTTTTACAATCCATTAAAACTCAATTTTCAATTTTCCGACTTATGTCTCATTTGGCTTGGCTCTGCCACATATACCGAAATAATTATTACCTATTTTCTCCCCCAAAAATTGTTTATTTGTTGATTTAATAATATGTCAGACCACAGGTGTTATCAGAAACTTATCAAACCTGGTCAACATAATCTATGATTAAAGCAATTATGGTTATTAATATTGAAGAGTCACTACCGTAACTTGCCAATATAAACCTGCTATTTGCTTTGCTGGTTCTTATCTTTTAGAGAACCGTTCATTTCATCTTAGTTTTCAATGTCAGTATTTGAACAGATGAGTGTCCAATGACAGTGTTTGATATTCATTCTCATTATATTCAATATATGTTTATATTGAATATCAAAATAACATGGATTTAATAACAATATAAACCTACTGTTTGGTTAGTTGGCTTTGATCTCTTACAGAACTGTTCATTTCATTTTCTTCTTCATCTTCTTCAATCTCAGTATCTTTAGTATTTGACACCTATAAAAAGAACATAATTAAAACTATGTTCATCAAAATCACTATCAATGTTAATCATTTTTAAAATAAGTGTAACAAACATGTTAAAAGAATCACACATAGTGAAAAACTATTTGAGTAAAAAATACCCACAAATATGCACATTTCTTCCAAAATCTCCAAATGTCAGCCAAAATATAAAATCTGTTTGAAAACTTAGCTTTTATTTCTAAAATAATAAACATTAATCGACTACTTGTATACTTAATATTTTTTCTCAAATATAAAAAGCGAAAAGTTATTGAATTTGTTAGGCTGGGCCTAGAAGATTTCTTCATAAATCCGCCTTGCTAGGTTAGTAGGCTGTAAATTGGATGTCATCCAGGCTATTCTCTCCAAAAATAAAAAGCATAAGCTTGCAATTGGTTACTACTTTAGATTTACTCAAGGTTTTATTAGTAATACTTTAGGATTACCCTTGCCATCTATCTTCGAAAGCCAGTTTTATTTAGGAAGTTGTGATGATATTTTGTTTATTTTTTTTATTTATTTTTATTTATTCATCTATTATTTTGTTTTAATGTAAATTACAGTAATCATGGTAAATTTAATGATGACACCTTATTCACAACTCCTTAAGTATATACTATATAATGTTCATATTACTTATTTTTTTTATATACTTTCATAATTTATATTTTCTTTTTACTACTTTGTAAAATGTAATATTGTATAGCATATCTTTTGTTTCCGTGTTACTTTTGTTACTTTTGGATGCACCATACAGATGTAGTATGTGTGCCACTGTACTACAATTGTTTCCAATAAATTTGAATTTTAAAATCTCTATTGTCTTTATCATTAGAGAAAAATGCGCAAATATCACAGATATGATTTTAAAAAGTTTAATCCAACTATTGGCTAAACCAGGAAACAGTTAAATTACATGGAAAACTCTCAAACTAGTGAGCCGTGTTATTATTATTATTATCATTATCATCATTATTATTATTATTATTAATATTAATATTATTATTGTTATTATTATTGTTATTGTTATTATTGTTGTTGTTATTATTATTATCATTTAATCATTATTATAGCATATTTTGATTATTTCTAATATGATATTTACATGATATATTGTTATATTACTCTACCTGTTAATAGTGTTGTTTTTTTTCCCTCAGGGATCCACATTTAAAATGGCTTGTAGTGGCACTCCCTTTTTCACAAAATTGTCAAATCAATAATTATGTCTTATATACGTATAAATGTGGAATAAATCGAATTGAATTCAATTCAATTCAATTAACTCTCTATTCTGAGCTATTGTTTTGGCTAATTAACAACCCGCTGTGTCCATCTCTTTGATCCTATAGGCACGGTACCAACAATACTGCCCTCAATGTCAGTTTTTTGGTCTTAGACTTCTGTCGTTTTTATGTTAACCTATTTTTGTATTTTTAAGCAAATATACGGCAAATAAGCAAATACGACTGATTGGAGACTATGTCACATATGTTTTGGATGCGTTTCCAGTAAAAATTTGGCAAGATTTTACTAAAATTACACAGATTTAAGCCATTTTTAGAAAAGCATTGTGTTAAATTACTTACATTTTAAGACCATATATTATCCAAAGCCACAAATGCTCGCTATTGAGGTTTTCATATATTAAAAAATTTAATATTTTATCTTTCAAATGATCAAGGTCTTGTGAGCGAGCATTTGTGGCTACCAGAGATATTTACCGTTTACTGGACCCATGTTCCATCAAAATTGCCCACTTTTAGGGTAAACAAGACGGCAAATTGTCGTCTTACTCGTATTCATATTGAGTTATTTACATAGCTTGGCTACTTCAAATGAATATGATTAAAACTAATACTAGGCCTAATATTCAGTAATATATTAAAGTGCAATAGTAATACGTTTAGAGCAGGTACTAGCCATAAAGAAAAGGGCGTAGGCCTAGCTTGGCTTAACATAGGCCTAGACCATTAATCGAGGCCGCTATTGCTTATCTGTTGATTACGTAATGTAATTAGCGGTACCGAGGATTGTACTTTTGATTTTCTGTTCAAAAGTATTCCATGTAATTTAACTGTTCCCTGGCTGAACCTACTGTAAATAGTCACCACCCTTATGGAAGGTTCAACTGAATAAAATAACATAAAACAACTGGTATTACCATAGTACATCCATTCTCTTTTAATATCCCTAACACTGGACTCAATTCATCAGCAGATGAAAAGCACAGGCATTGTATTGGTGAATCTCTTGAAATCTGAATTGAGAATAAAATTATATAATTATTTTTAAATTGAAGGTTTGCATGGTGAAACAACAATATCCGAAAGGTCCACTAATCAACTTCAAGTAAGAAAGTATAATGCATACTCCAAGCAATGAGATACACACCATCATGACCATCAGGATTCAATATTTCAAGATAAATTATTTCATCATTTATGTTGAAATATTGAATCCTGTCATGATGGTGTGTATCTCATTGCTTGGAGTATGCATTATACTTTCAAACAGCAATATTTTATATAAAGTTTCCCATACACCACAGCACCTACAAAATCATTAACTCAAAGCTAAAATTTGAATTCAAATTTATGAAACCTGATAGGCTCTTTGGACATTTAGTCTCTGATGATTATTTATCCCTAAATTATGTATAAACACATACTTCTTATATTATTTTCGGAAACAATTTTGAGCCGCTCCATATTTTCTTTTCTTTTTTATTTCTTTTATTTTGTACAATTTTTTCATTGATATAGCATTTTATAATTAATAATATTTATTTTATTTACATACATTGCATTTGTCAAATACATTTACTTTTATTTATCATCAATCATAAAAAAAGAGTCTATGTCTATGTTTTCTATATATAAAATTTTCAAATCTTTTCTATACGTCTCAAGCCGAAGTTAGACTGGTCTAGGCAACCTCTATAGCCACATTAGATAGTCCCTCTTCATATAGGCGTCTATGAATGGATGTCTTGGTCGAGGCAAGAAATCTTGTTTTCCACACCCAGTACCTTTTGGTTCTTTGTAGCCAATTGGGAAGCGAATTTCAAGTCAAAATTTACCTAACTTTAATTTTAATGTTTGCAAATGAACATGGAAAGCAACCTTTCTTCTTGACAAACATTGTTTTTTTTTTCAATGCTGACATTGTGTTGTGTTTTGATGGCATCTGGATATTACATGTTAACGTTCTATTGTTTCAAAAAGAAAAAGAGCTAATTCACAAATTGTGTTAAATTTGAAAAAAAATCTATACAAAAATATACCTTCATAAGACGATTTAAGGATGATTCAATTTGGGAATTAATCTCAGGCGTAACTACAAATTCTTCATTCTCACTCCTGGGTTCCTAAAAATATATAAAATAATGTTAGTTTAAAATTTACAGCAGAAATTAGTTGACAATTCTAATTTCAAAGTGAGTGTGATGCTGAGAGTTTCAAGCATCATTGGAGCTCACAAAATGTTGCAATATGTGAGGTCTCACCACAAAATGGGTCTCATAGTTAGAAAATTCAAACCTGAGTTATTGATACTTCCTAATAGTGAACAATAAGAAGCTGTAAGACATTCATAGGATTTACATTACCTTACTCTTATCTCATATATTGCTTTTGTCTAAAGATATGAGTATTCAAAGGCTGTTCATGTATGAGAACATGGTTTTCAGCATATCACCCACAAAGTAATATAAAATAAACAAAAAAGACATTACATTTCAGAAAATAAGTCATTTTCCTGTATGAAAATTGTCTTAAAAAGTATATTTTAATGAAATGTGTAAAGTACCATAGTACTTGTAAGCAATTAAAAAGTCAAAAAATTGACTTTAGACCTATTTTGGTGATTATCTGATGTGATGCGACTCATTTTGTGGAGAGACCTCCCATGGTTACCAGTCAGCAACCTATTTCTAAGTTTTAGTTGCCCTAAACACTTCCAACAAGCAAAAAAATCTCAATTTACCTCCTCAAACCATTACACAAAGATTATTTTAAGAATATAATACAACCTATGCTTAAAACTTATCTTAAGGAGCCGCGATCCTGGAAGGCGAGTAGAACTGTTATTTTATGTTGGCCATGCAGATTAGATATGGCCGTTAAGTGAGAACCAGTTGATTGGATTGTGGATCAGTAACAAAAGTAAAGCAGAGGTGGTGTGGGTCATTGAAATAAAGAAGTATCACCCTTGATTGTCTCGTCTGTATGACAGGTTAAAGCTTGTTAAGCTTTTTTTTGCACTAGACTTATTTAAATTTTAATCTGGTGTTAATTAGGCTTAAGAAGTAAATTACCTTTATGTTAGATGTAAAATAATCAGAAGAAAAATTGAGATTACCTTGGAATTAGCATGCGCTTCTATCCAGTGGCTCATTACATGGCAGGAACAGAATGGAGAGTTATATATCTTCGATACCCTTCTACCATAGGTTTCATTCCAGTCGACATCCTTCTCACTCAACTCCCTTGTATTCTAAAGAAGGCATAAGTAAATATACACAAAAAAAAATTTATAAAACATACTATATTATCACCACGACAACAAAATTGTGCTATTTTAAAATGTTGACCCCTGAAATGTGCCACTACTGTGGGTAGGCCATGTGAAGAAAGTTCTTGCCAAAGAAATCAAAGCAATAGCCAGGCATGAGTCTCACATTCCTGATCTTTTGAATAGGAATGTAAACCACAACCACTGTAACAACTGCTCTCACACAATTCTGAAGTAGATCATCTTCCTATGCTTACCTGAAGTGTGCAAATTAATGGTGCATCTTTAAGTTGTTCTAGTTTTGAAATCTTATGTTTTAATTCCACGATCTTCTGATGCCATGATTGCTGCTGTTTCTGCACACGCTCGTTAAATGTTCCCTGAAGTCCTTGTTCAAGTGTTTTACTGTACATGCCTGATTTCATATTAGAGCTCTGTTGAAAGATTGGTTGATTGTAGTATAAATAGTCTCCACGGTATTAACAGATAAGGAGGTATAAAGTATTCTCCAAGGATTGAAATACATATCTTGTTGATTCAACATTTAGGAATAATGGTCTTAAATAAACTACTTTCTAGAGTAGTCTCAGAATAATAAATTTAAAATCATAACCTACAGAAACTACTGTGGTTAGATTATCTTATCCTAAAATACCATGTTTATAGCGTCAATAAATCACATTTTTAATGAAATTAAGTAAAATATTCATTGAGAAATTAACATGGTAATTGTATTTGTTACAACCTTAAAAAGACAAGTTTATACTTATTTACAATATTAGAAATGTGTACAGTAATCCATGGTCCAAGCCTGAAGGCTCATAGGGCTGGAGCTTATTTTCAGTTTCAGTAGCGTGAAGCGGATGAGAGTATGATACTCCCCCTGAATGGGACGCAAGTCCATCACAGATTACTTCCCAGCAATTTTTGCTGGTACCCATCGTACAGCTGGGTAGACTGAAAAAATGCGAGTAAAGTGCGTTGCTCAAATGCACTAGCAACTGGTGTGAGTGAGTCTCAAACCACCAACCTCTCGATTGGGATTTTGAACCGCAACTGCTGCACCATCTGCTCCCACCAGTAATGTGTACAGTGATTAAAGGTAAAGTACAGCATGCCCACATATCCACTAGACGTTCTCTATTTGATGCCATCTAACTGATAAAGCTGTTTTCATTTGAAAAGTTATGAAACATTCTATAACAATCTTCCACAAATGTTATCACAATATTGACATCATGTTGTAGTACAATTATGAGAGTATAACATATCTTTGCTACATATGAATTGTTAAGGGTGGATAGTAAAATGTTTAAAAGCAGCATTTTGATCATGAAGCTTAGGGTGAGTGGCAGGTTTTCATTAAGCTCAGTGTAGTCATAAAGTAATCTTCAAGGAGGGTGAAACATTTGATGGTGGGTAAACTTGCCCTCCTCTGTCCAGCCTAAAACATAAAAAAATGCATTGCCTAAACCAACCAACACAAAATCTTAAAAATTGGGTCAGTCTTTTTTAAAATGTTCATATTTCCAATTTTTTGTCTAAATACATATAATTATCGAGAAAAAATTAATGAATACACAAAGCTTTCCTGAAAATTATAATAAATGCTTGAAAAGATAGCAACAGATGGCTAATAAAATAATAAAAAAAGAGCTCCAGCCCAAGTTCTAAAAAATGTTGTTTGCTTGAACATAATTACATCCCTGCACATAGAGACAAACTAATTAATAATTAAATATTACCATTTGCTGATTACTCCTTAATATCTTCTGTTTTCTTTGTATCATTTGTATTTTACATTTGTCTACAAACTTGTGTGTACAGCAGTCTCTGACGTCCTCTGCATATTGTCTATCTTCATCCGTCATGTTCATATACAGATCCAGGTTGTGTGTTATTGCTTTCATTTGATGTGATTTGAAGAAGTTACAGCATTCTGTTAATTTACTGACAAATGATGATGGTAGCGTTGGAAATAGTGGGCTCTCTGGCATAACAGGACCTACAAAAAGTAAATGTACATGATAATATTTTACTTATAAGTATTTAATGAAGAGTACAAAAAACAAATGGATTATTTTTATTCATATTATAACAAGTTTCAACAATTTCTCTTTGATAGCAAGAGTGAAGTGGTGAAGGCCAAGAAATGACCGGACAGACGACATGAAGTGGTGAGAGCTATGCTAAGTATGAAATTAGGAACACATTAAAGCACAAAACTGTGGATTTAAACACTCTTATTAACATTTAAAGTTGATAAACCATCATGGTATTTGTTCACATAGTTAAGCAAAACAGAAAAAACAGATGCTATTGAAAAATACTGTGGATTTGTAAGAGTTGCAAAATCCCATGCTGTGGTTTAATTTGAAAAAAAAGCAAAGAATAAGTGACCAAGAACATTCTTACTAAATGCCTGTAATAGTACAGGAAAATAATGGTCCAAACTAGCTCGTCCCTTGTAATTTAAACAGATCACATACACTTCAGAATTCCCAGCTTTGCTTGTTGATGGTTTAAAAACATGTACCTTAAAATGGAAATAAATACAATGTTAATCAAAGTAAAATGTTTTTAAAGATTATTGTGTCTTGTGTTACAATGTCATTTTCATATCACTGTAAATTGAGAATTAAACTAATATTAATTAACAAGTTAATAGAATGATAGAATTGCAGGGCTCACATGGAATTACTTTCCTGACGTCACTGGGAAACCATCAATTAACATTGCGCAACCATAATTAGTTTAATTGTTAACAAACTGGCAATTGCTACCAAGCAGCCTGTAATCTGCAACTTATTTACATATTGGTAAAGAGCATTATACGAGCAGTGTTCTCCTGAATACGGTTTTAGCCATCAAATTTAAGTAAAATTATAACTTACAACAATCAATTCAGACTTTTAAAAACTAACCCCATTCATCCTCTCCTAACCTAAAGCCACGGCGCAAAAATGACTTTGGTTGGGTTAAAACATGTTCATGAGATGTGTCACCAGAAAATCCAAGATGGTTGAGGGTGGACATATTGGATTAGATGGAGTACCACAAATCAATCCTATCTGTCCTCTCAATGGCCCCAAACTACTGTGCAAAATTAACTGGATTGGATAAAGATATGCAATCAAAAAATCCAAGATGGCTGACGGCAGCCATAGTAGATTTGTGGAATGTCACAAATCGATCCAATCCATTCTCTGAACTTGATTGGATAAAAACAGTTCAAGATATCGTGTTTACAAGAAATCGGGACAGACTGACGGATGAACTGATAAACGAATGGACATACAGCTACTATTTCCAAGTCCCTCCACCACTTATGTGGCAGGAGGAAATAATGTTTTCATAAGGCTCCAAAATTTGATATGGGAGAGGATGTGAAACATGAAACTGAATTTATGGTTTAATGGCAGTGATAGTAAAGAAATACTGACAAAATAATGTCTAAAGTTCATCATCATTTACCTCCTCAAAGCTACAATTCAGCAAAAACATCATGTTACCAGTAGATGACTCAAACATTGTAAACATCTTGATTACAAATGAACCACCATCAGTAAGAAGATAGAGGGCAGTAATCATCTCGCAGTAATGAAGCTGAGAAACAAATGTTTCCTGCTCACCGGGATCATTCTGACAATTTATGCTGCCATCAGCTGTCACCTGTAATAAATTAATACTGAATGCTAGATCCAGAAAATAGCTAATTCTTAGGTTATGTTAAGATTCGTGGATTAAGTGTCACCTAATTTTATACACATAATTCGACTTGTCCTGAATGGTGAATTACTGACCAACGTCACATCCAGAGAGTTAACATTAATATTGGTAAGGGCAGAAGAGAGAAAGCTAATAAGCCGATGATTACTAAAAATGAACAAACTGAATTGACTAATAAAAGTTTACAATCAATCTGAATAGGCCACAGATTGATTGGCCAATGAAATTCAGACTAACCATAAGAAAAATCACTAGTGGTGCTGACATTAGTTAAATGCACATTATCAGAATACTATATCTGCCACCCATCATAATACATTGCGCGAGTCTTATGCATGGGGACTTAATTATTTTAGTCTCGTGCATATATCACATTTTCAAACGCATGAGAAGAATCTATTAACATGTAAATAATAATGGACCTATATACATGAGTAACCCCTAAAATGAGGTGAAAAATCCCAAAAAGATAATTTTCATGAAACCTTGAAAATCCTCAACAAACACAACATACTATCTTGCTACATATGATAAGATTGAAAATTCTTTACAACATTTAATACATTATGCCTTGCATTAGCTATGACATTCTTAATAATAATAATAATAATAATAATAATAATAATAATAATAATAATAATAATAATGCGTTAACATTTATAATGCGTTTGTTTCTTAAAGTTACAACCATAACTTCTCAAGGATGTGTACACATTCAATAACATCCCCTCCCCAATGGGCACGTCGTATCCTACTACTTGAAACAGCCGCTACATTCTGTCCATGGCAGGGATGTATGGACCAGTAAACTGGGTAACCCCCTGCTCATCTTGAAAGGTGTACTGTACTGATTTTTTTAAGTACAGTACACATAAACCATTACATACCGGGCCTATGGTTTATTGTCCTTTATATTAAGAGTTAAATTGTAAACCTCAATGCAGCATTACATATTTTAACAAGATTATTCGTGTGATAATGTAATAGGATATTTTATATCTAAAATTTTGTACTGTGATAACAATACCATTTATAAAATAGGTTACTCTGAGAATCAATAGTAATTCAAAAGTAACTTTAGATAAACTTACCAAATGTACTTCACCCATTTCCACCTGAGTACGAGCATGTAAGGCTTCCAGATTTTCAGTTTGCATCAGATCTCCACTATCATCAACACCAAAGAACCAATTTGGTAGTGTTTCTTGAATAAATCTATCATCAGCTATCATGCTACCAAGACTGTTTCCCTCATAGTACGGATTCAACGTTGTGCCAATCCACTGCCATTGTGTGTATACATAATCAGCCTGACTTTTCAAATAATGGTTTAGGCTTGTAATAAAAGCTCCAGGTGCTTCGCAGAGGTGCACAGAATTGAAAACTCCTGATTTCTGTACCATATTAGGAATTATTGGGAAGAATGTCAGAATCTCATGAAACTTGCACCAGGCCTGAGTGCAAAGTTCTACGTGATAGTGCTGACGTAGATGCTGCATTGTTTTTCCACCACAGTGCAAAGAAGTCGTGTGTGTGTGCCATTCTCGAATTTCTTTATCACTGAGAGAGTTTTTGACATCGTTAAGCTCAATTTTTAGTTGATGTAAATCACTGTACATATCCTATATATAAATAATAATAGGGTGAATGAAAGCATTTTATTAGTGTTTGTATATTCAGGTATATTTTATTCAAAAACAGATGATAAAAACAGTACAAAATCACAAACCAATAGTCAATAGCAAAATAATTGAATTGTAGACTAATGGTGTTAAAAAG
>JAOTQE010087910.1:0-15016 GCA_025631205.1 Nesometra sesokonis
GGTGGGCCTAGACAATGATGATGGAGTTGGGTTACATTTTTCAATTAAAATAAAACATTTGTTCTCGAGCAAAAAAAGACCATTTTATTTGGCGTGTTCAGCGATATTTAACTCTTGTACAGCGGTTGTGCATGTGCAAACCATCACGCACATACACTCTGAAGAGTATGTAATTGTTTGTACGGCCGCCGTACACGGCACGGCACGGTGAATTCCTTAGACAGCGGAAAAAACATGCCTAAAAATAACCTCAAAATTGTGATCGAGGATTTCTTCAGTTTTTCAATTTTTCATAAAACCTAGGTATTTTTTCATGCCGTTTTTTGCAGTCATTTGGTATACTCTCCAGGGGTTTGTCTCCAGGGAGGTTATTTCCTCCATGGTTATACTAATGAGTTTTTTGTACTATAAAAACTCCTTGGTTATACCAGGGAGCTAGTTTATACCTCCCTGGTTATACCTATGGAATTGAGATGGAAATTGATACCACAACAAAGCTACAGTAATCTTTTGAAGGTCAGGAATCGGTCATCTGTAACAAACTGATAAGGCAGAATCATTTATTGAATCATTTATTGAACATACGCTTTTATAACAGCGGCACACAACAACAAATTAAATATTAAAAAGTACATTTAAAAGTAATAAAAAGAGATAAAATGGTGCAAGATGATAATGACAATGAATGATAACAATCACTATTATCATATTATCATCATACTCACCATATAACAAAAAAAAAACTAAATAGTGACATTACAACATTATCACTGCAACTACTTTCTCAAGGCTAGTTTAACTACAGGGATCATGCTTAAGTAAACAGATTGATGGCAATTGTTTGTTTTGTTAATTGACTTTCATTAGTAAGGACAGATAAAAATGATAACAACACTTGCAAATATATGTAATGCACTCGTACACCTAATGGTAGTCGACGGCATACGAGTTTAATGGCGGCCAGCAGTACAACAACACTTGGGGGACATATTTTTGCTGAATAGCTACCTATAAGTAATAAATCAATGTAAAATTACCAGTTAGTGTTTTCCATTCTAGAAACATCAATAGCAGCATTAGATTCAACATCATCACTGGAGCTGGCACCGGCTCATATAGATATGGTTTTACTTCTAATAATTCACAGCCAAAAGCCTCCATTGTCCACGAGATCGTCTTCTGCATTCTATCGTCGTTTTGCGCCTGGAGCCACCGGTTGTGTAAGGTTTCCAGACTGTACAACCATAGAGAAAAGAAACAGACAATGACATCATAATTATAAATGATCATGTTACCGATTTTTAAATTAGTGGGTGGGCCATATATAATATAAGGTATGGTATATAATTGTATCTATACCTGCATTAGACATGATTTGTTTTTGTGAAATGTAGATTCTCACTCATCCAGGTATCTGTCAATAACAATAAAAAATAAAAATTGTCAAAAAAGAGAATTTTTCAAACAGTAGGGAATAGTATATCTAAAAATAGATTTATGTGTAGCTGTGAATGTCACTGACGAAAAAACAGTGATGCATATTCTTTTAACAAGGACAGAATACATAGTTTTTTTTTAGATAGATAGGCAATAAATTATGTGTGCGAAGTACTTTTCTGGCTTGACACTCTTGCATATTAGTGTTTCTCACTTCAAGATATCTAGCCTACTTTCTTAAATTATCAGCTAATGAAAATATACTCTAGTAAACACAATTCCAAACATTTCTCTTTAAATAGCTACATTTACAAAGGTCAAACAATCACTCTGAACAACCGACTATTTTCTTGATAATCCAAATTTCCATGTGTACACTTCCTGCCCTTTGAAAAAAATAACACCCTCTGACTAGGTAGATCTACAATGTTAAATTACTAGGGAGATCTATCTAGCAGAACAGAGAACTAAATAGTAAGGTAGTATATAATTACCCTGTCTGTTGATGTTATTAATGCCTTAAGGTTTATTCTAAATAATGGCTGCATTTTCTAGTTTACTTGTAGAGCATTTCTGACCTTATCCTTGGTAGTATCCCTTGATATGGTAGTTTTTATAGGGTTAACCCTATTAACTACCTTTATCTACCTTTTCACTAC
The DNA here is from genome assembly GCA_025631205.1 of Nesometra sesokonis. NCBI lineage: Eukaryota > Metazoa > Echinodermata > Crinoidea > Comatulida > Antedonidae > Nesometra > Nesometra sesokonis. The sequence continues at coordinate 2,097 of JAOTQE010087910.1, forward strand.
CATTATCTACCATGTTAACAGAGTTATTTTTTTCAAAGGGTGTGCTTAGTAATTTCTGGCTTATTGTATCAAAGAAAATATTAGAGCATTTTCAGTAAACCACATCCTCTATCCTTCAATGTTTTTTATGTCTGTATGTCTGTCAATTGTCCACATCACATCGGATAAAACCTTGGTTAGTTACACTGTCAGAATTTTATCTGTCATTTCACGATTTAAAGTAAATTCTGATGACGAAGTCAGCTTAACTTTTCGCTTGCATATACATCTGGGTAAAGTATCCCCTATAAGTCTTCTGTATTTTGCAAGCAGCAATATGCCTTTGAACATACAATTTGAAGTTTTCACTTGCTTTTGTTGATGAAATATCATAAGCCAACATTCTGTACATAGTGGAAAGAACAGAAAATTGCGGATCGATTTTCTGTTTCCCACTATGCCGTGTAGTATGAGAATAATAATGTCTACTATGACAGTAATTCAAATGTTCCCCACCTTCAGCCTGGAAGCGATTGAGTGGTATCTCTAAGTTGTCTAAAAAATATCTTGCATAATCAACAAATTTCACCATATATGGAGTCATACTTCTTCATGTGTGCCTACTGCAAAAAAGTTGGTAGAAGCACTCAGCATGTTTTTTGTACTTCAGTCTTGTTTCTTTATTATGCCCAAACTCATAGTCACTGGGAATTATGGATCCGTGGGGTTTGTTTGCCTGGGAGTAGTCGTGGCTGTGGTTCCTCTTTTAAAATAACATACATATCACAAATGGTTTGCCACATCTTCTGTACAAGGTCGTATTCTGTTATATTGTGATCATCAAAAAATTCCTGGACTCTTTTTTTTGCAGATTCTAATATTTGACGCTTCAGCACCACATTATCTAAAACAAGGAAATTCCGCCTCTCTGCCCAATGGGGGTGGTGATATTACTCCTAACGCATGGTCCTTATTTAAACTGATTTTTTCCAATTTCCCAGATTTATCAAAATAAAATTTGAAATTTCCTTACCTTATCCCTCTTTTGTTGATGTTTGCAACTAGATTGTCTAGAAGCTGTTTTGGTGTGATACGACTTTCAATTTCCTGGTGTTTATTTCCCTCCGACAAATTTTTTTCTACTTTCAGTGTCAATAACTTTTCGACAATCCTTGCCAGACCATGCATAACATCAAAAATTATATGATCTAACTTAATGGAGGGTATTAGACACTCTGGATGATTCCTGTCAAGTACAAGTCAGTGTTTATAATGTCGACTTGGGGACGAGTTGACGGACACCGAGTTCACTGGGGACGACTTGGATCGAAATCCAAAAAACGCCCGAAACAATCACATCGGGACGGTTCGTCCCAATTAGACCGGACTCACCAAGCAATGGCTTTTTAGTCTAATTACCGGCCGAAATAACCTACCCAAGAAGGAACACACATGCATGCACATAATCAATGGATTCATTCACATAAAATTCATTAAAAACAGGCATAGATTAGCCTATAAAGGCAAACCTATTACAACGTTTTTTCTAGATTATGGCGGAACCGATTACGGATGACTAGGCCAAACCTACCACCCGAGGTTCGGCACTAAGGGGAGTTGGGTTTTTACTAAAATTCCATAGGGCTAGGTTTACCGTGTGTAGTTACCAGTTACTAAAAAATACTGTAGCCTACAAATGACCAAAAACATATATAAACGTACAAATTTCTGTTTAAATTTAAAAAACGAAACTTTTTTTGACTTTCACTTACGTTTTCTCTACTGTTCAGCCAATGGTAGTTGTGGTAGTCTAACTTCACTCTCTTCGATCGTTCTTTCATGCCCGGGATATCCGATGAACGAAACAATTAATTGGCCATCACCTGTAAAGTCTTCTACTTTTGACCACCGGCCTAACTCATCTATGCCTTGTACCCGACAATTTGTTTTATATTTTTCTGCCATGTTTTATAATTAAACTTGAGACCACAATTATTGACTGACGAAAAAATTAAAGAAACCGCGATTTAAAAGGCCGCCCGTCAACACCAAAATATGTATGCGCGTAAACAAAATAGTTCCTAAACACCATGATTCTGACAAAAATCCGCTACATCTAATCAACAAACATATAAAATATTGTTTTATTTCATCAACGGTATATTTTAATAAAGTAAAGTATTATCGATTTATAAGAATAAATAATGATTTAAGAAGAGTACAGTATGTATTTGACAATTATCAATATGCCAGATCAACATACACATTCAACAGGCGTGGTTTTCCATGGATCAAGGCTATCCTATGATTACGTCATACAAACGTTTTTTGTTGTCGGTAGGCTAAGATTGAAATATTAATATCTCGGCTTCTACTAGCTCGTTTTTCGTGATTCAAAGTACTACAAACTTTTCACTTTATTTATTTTCATCATGAGTTGGTTAACAATTATATAGCTTTAATATTTAACATATTATTTTTGAAGTCAATCATTGCTACTATTCTTGCCCCACCATGAGGTCTCTCATAAATCATTATAATCGAGGTTAAGGCAATCTTGAAAATGGTGTTTTGTGACCAGAGTACCTTTATGATGAACTCGGGTGTAGCTTTAATGAGAAGTAACCGTTATGAACGAATTATGGCTGATGCCACCGTATCTTCTTTTCGTTTGCTAGTTTTTGCTGCTGCCATAACAGAGGTCCCAAGTTGTCAAAATGTTTGTACAAATACCCTTATTTATAACCTCAACACCTTGCCTGTTATGAAATGCTAGTTTCTAACATTGGAATGGTTAAAATGTGCTATTACTGTTTCCCAAAACATTATTGAACTTTCATAGTTGCTTTCTTTCAACCAATATTTTGAAATAAATAGGCCAATTTGTGTTTTGATTGTGTAACTTTTACAAAATCTGAAGAATTTCTTGGAGAAAACTAAATTCCGGGAGAAAATCTTATAATTCCGGGAGCCCGGGAGATTATCCAAAATTCCTGGAGACTCCAGGACAATCTTGGAGACTTGGGAGCTCTGGCCATAATAGCTTGGCAGGTGATCCATCTGGCAAATCCTCAAGTGCATTGAAAGAAAGCGTCAATGTTTCTATAAGCTTCAGCGACTAGTGATGTGGCATCACCTTGCTTTCAGTATCATACATCTTTTTTTTACTTAGTCTTCCAAGGATGTGTTGTATCTCTTTAGACGACATCTATCTGACTGTAGATTTAGTGCTTTATTTTCAAGTTGCAACCTTGTTCAAAATTTATTCAAAAGTCTGAACGATGTACTTCTATGAGCAAATTACACTTGTGATGGATGGTTCAAAATTTATCATTCTGGACCTTTCTTGAATTGAATGACATCACTGAAATCTGCGTTACCAACACAAATCTGTTTTGATGCAATAAGATGCCCTCTCTGTATCATCTACCAACAATTTAAGCACAAAGTTCTCAAATATGGGCTTCTTCTTTGTGCGTTTCATACCAGAAAAAATCAATTTCCTTGTGAAATTGTCACACTCTCAAGGTGACCAAAACATTTCTTGATTTGTCATCCGGTATAATTTCCAGGATAGGATTGTCTGATCTTTTCCATAAAGCATGAAGCCAGATTTCTCCTGTTATCTTTACCAAGAAAAGACAAGCACCACCTCACAATTGTTTATATGCTGTATACCGGTATCTTCTGTGAAAGAAAAAATAAAACACTCAATTATCCATATTAGTACCCATGAATAGTAGGCCTACCCATGAATTCCACAATCTAGCTAGCTTAGGCCTAGGCGTAGGTCCTGGCCTTGGGCTTAGTCTGGCTAGCCTTGTTAGGTAGCAAAGGGATGGATCCTATACATGACCACCATGCTAATAATTCTTAATTGGGCCTAGCAGGTCACACCGTGGGAATAATTAAGAGCTAATTTGCATGTTCACTGTGTGAAATGGCTCTATATTCGCATGAAGTTCTAATAAGCTCTTAAGCTAATAAAAGCTTATTCGCACATTCACTGTGTGTACAGTCACTCTGAAATTATAAATACAGTATCACTTTTATATATATTTAGGAATATAATTTTCCTGTTGACCTACCTACACAAAATAGAAGAAATAAAGTGCAATTTTAAATTGTATTTTCATACGTTTTTCTACTGTTCAGCATAGTGTACTGTACATGTTACAAAGGCTAAGAAATCGTCATAGAATATTTAGTATTTCTACAATCCCTTCTGCAAGTGGCTCACCATACTGACATTTGTACTGCCAAGAGGCAATCTGAAGTGTTGCAGGGTGTAAGATACAGGCTTCAAACCATAGGTGTGATGTGATGCACCTAACATGCGACTGCTCTTTATTTTTCTCTTGAATTTTGTCTACCTGTAGACAAAGTAGTTTACAGTATTGTTTTTCCTGTTTTGTTTAAGTTAAAAAAGTAAAAGTTTTAGGCAAGTGGATTTAGTGCTATGCTCACTGCAATGAGACATTCATATGCTATACGCTCCGGGGCGGATCCAGAATTCCAGATAAGGGGAGGGGGTGTAGTTGTAGCCTTGGCTTCAGGTCTAATGTAAAAAAAAAGTAATTTGCCATTTTTTTGGATGCTTTGGATCCAATATGAGGGCTTTTCTCAGTTTTCAGCAACCAGATTTAGAAGGGCTCACATAATATCAGAGGGGAGCACTTATGCTTTGACAAAAATAGGGGGCGTGCTCCTCCCTGCCACTAAATCGGCCTCTGCGCCACTCATCAAAACCTAACTGCATTGTTTTTCATTCATGAAAAAGGTGTATCCATCATATTTTTCAGAATAAAATTAACCAGTTTTTTCAACATACTGTAAGCATTTTTTTTAATTTGTAGTACTGTGCTATAAATAAGTCATGGTAAATTGTGAACATACAGCAGGCCCTACACAACAAATAATCTCACCTCTTTACAACAATATCTGTTTTCCCAGTTGTCTTGTTGAACACAGCATGTGCACAAACACCTAAAATATTATTTAGAGCATGTGCCATATCGTAACGTTTTTCTCTCTCTCGTATTTTGTCGATGTAACGTTATTTGTTTCTCGTTCGTCACAGTCAAGTAAAACTGTTTTGTTTACTTCGTGTTCGTCAGGTTCGGCGACAATGGTATTCTGTCGGCTTCTCGTCATTGAGCGTATCACTACGTAACAAAGAGTATACAAAATAATATGGTACGATACAACCCAGGCCGACTTCCTCCTAGTAAGAATTCGGGTCGGAAAGTGCCGTCTGTCGAAACTTTGGCAGCTATTCAAGATTCCCAGTAGAGAGCCGATAGAACATCTAAATTAGCATATAAGTGGAATCAACTAATTAAACTTTAAGTTACTCCTATACAAAGGGTCTACTATGCCTTTGTAATAATTACAATTAAACTTTAAGTTACTCCTGTACAAAGGGTCTACTATGCCTGTGTAATAATTATAATTTACTTTAGTTATAAAATAATTTTCAGGAACAATAGAACTATAAAAACTTTTTGATTATTAAACAAATTAGTTGAGGAAGTACTGTTCTTCGGTTGGAGAAGTCTTAATAAGGCAAGTCTCCTTTATCCGGGTGATCCTTGCCACCACTGATTCTTGAAAGAACTCTGCAGACCTGGATGTTATTTTCTGCTGGCCGTTTTCTGTTGTCTCGGCTGCAACTGGCGCATCGTCCTTCACAGGTGTTGCCGGACCCTCCTCTACCATTATGCTTCTTCTCTGGTCCTCCGATAGAAGGGAGGGCTTACCAGGTGAGACTTTCCGTACTTTGGGTACCGGCATTTCCTTCACCATTTCCACCACCAGTGAGTTGGAACACCTCCGGAATGCACTCGAGAAGTCCTTTCTCCACTTTCTCAGGGGTGGCTGCTCGTTTTGTCGTACTGTTTTTCTTTAGGTGGTTGCGGGAGACATGCTTTTCAAGGTCTCCCATTTCGGCAAATCGTCCACCCCAGTACCCACAGGTGAACTACTTGGGGTGTCGTTCCCGTCGGTGCCGTTTCAACGGCGACAGTGTTCTGAACTCCCCCACGCATTTCTCACAACTGTACATCGCTGTACAAATAAATTAGTAATTTTTAGTATAGGCTAACGATAACGTTTTAGTTGTTGCCGTACTCTGGTAGGATAGCGGCGTACTGGTACTACCGCATCTGGTAAATATGAAACGCCATATATTTGGATGGTCAGAGACAACATTAGTAGGAAATGAAGTACCAACTTTGACTGTTCTGTTGTACATGTTCCAAAGTTTGATTGGGAATCTTGAGTTTTGATGGTGTCTGAAAGGTCCATGGCCATTCTCTCATCCAATACAATTGTCTTCAAAATAATTTAAAATTATGACAGTGTCATCATGCAGCTCATTTCTGAGACAAATGCCAAAGCTGAGAGCATACAACTTGCAATAGAGAAGTTGTCATTATCTTTATACAACTGTTGTACCCGTATCCTGGGTACCTTTCCTTTAAAGCACTGCCAACTGGCAATATATCAAATTCTGGTAGACTGCAAAGACTTCCATTTCAATATCATCTCTGTGCTCAGCTCTGACCTTCTGTTTCCATACTGCTTTAGTATGCCACATTCTTCTTTGGATATGCCTTTACTAAAGTTTCCTAAGGCACCTGCTACCACATGTGGCACCTTGTAGACAGTACTGTATATGTGATGTATCACACCCCTTTAATGTGCATCATAAGTATATCTCTTTAATCTATCTAGTTTATAAATCATTGGATAGACTGGACCCAACTTCCTAGCACTCTTGCTGCAAGTCTATTTACACATTGTTGAATTTCTTTGATGAGCTGTACTCCTGTGTTTAAATTTTAAAGTTGATTGACACCCAGAAACATTACACATTGGACACTGTGATCTGGATGTCAACTGTTTATTGTTAATCTGCTTAAAAAAATATATACTGTAATCATCAAACCAGTCGGAGGGATATAATATCCATTTGTCACAGAGATTTTCAGTTTAGCACCATCTATCACTACTATAAAGGTTTACCAAGATGGCTATCCTTCATTGTGCAGACAGTTGAAAACAAACTTGTTATTAAAATCAGGTTTACAAATTATCTAGTGTTGCATGATTTTTATTTTGTCTAAAAGTAGGCCTAAATATCACAGCCTCAAACAATATTATTCATCTGATGTTTTGTTCCCTCGCACATCCTATAATAAAAACTTCTTCTAGCATCTTTTTGTTTTGCCGATTAATTTAATTTCGTCGCAGAATTAGTTTGACTTTGGCATGTTTTAATTTACGCTTACTTTAATTCCTAGTATTTATCATCAATTTAATCTTTACAGTGTTGGTACAAAATATTTGGTGAAATATGTATTATATTTCCTGTTAACTACACTTGTAATTTTCTCTGGCATAGACAGTAACACATGGAAACCTCTGGTATTAGATCTAGTCCACTAACAATGACAAATTTGCATTCAACATAACCAGTCTGCTACATCTTTATGGTTGAGGCAGTTGACAGTAGGCTAGGTTAATGTTTAGTACTGTACCAACAATAGCAAGATACTGGTTATCTTCAAAATCTACAGCTATTAGCTAAGTTCACATCAAGTATGGCGAGATTTAATTCCGCTCATCTAGTTAATAGTTAATTGGATTAACTTCGCTAAATCGTGTTCGACAGTCCCCGGTAGAGCAAGGTATCTTGACTAACAATTTTCAATTATCACGTGACAAAACAGGAAATGCGATTATTAGATCTAGTCCACTTGCAATGACAAATATGCGTTCAACATCACCAGTCTGCTCCATCATATTAATTTATATGAGCCTCTAGCAGTTAACTCATCTAGTAGTATGGCCTCTTCTAATTTAGAGAAATGTGGATATCCACATTTCGATGTTTTTTGAAGGTGTATATATTCATATGTACTGAGATTACTTGTGGCTGCAACTGAAGTCATGTTAATACACTCCTCAACTTCGCATTTTGAAAGATAAGGTATATTTTCGCCAATATTAATTTTTTGAACATATAAACTTGAATTGGGGCAATATAAAACAGATTAGTACTGTATTCAAATCAAATTAAGCTCAACTCCCAGTAGCAGGTGCGCCCCGACCGCAAAGCGGATCATTGAACGCACCCCCAGAGGAAAAAAAAACTAGTCGAATTTTGTGACGAAGTCCAATTGATTATACAGACCACGCCACATACTTTTTGCCGCCTCACGGAACTTCCTACTCCCAGACTGATTTACTTGTGCCAGGAAAGTGAATTGTATGTGAGGGCTTTCCTTATTAATTCATTGTCCTCCGGGCTCATTCCCCAATGACTCGGTCTAACCGTGGCAGCCGGTGCCACAGAGCCACCCCGACTTCCCACGGACGACGGGGCCTGGCGAGATGAACCAGCCCCGCTTGGACAGCGCCCTTGGCTAGCCGATGGTTTGGTCTTAGCCGGAGCAGTAACCGGAGCTACAGCAGACGCAAAGGACTGCAACAAGGGTGGTGGCCCCCATCTCTCTTCGTAGTTCCACTACTGCTGACACCCGCAGCGGTTTGGCTGCTATACCGTCCGGGATAGAGCCCGGACGGGATAGCAGTCTAGAACCAAGGAACATGGCGCCCCAGGTGCTGTTGCGGGCTCTCCCCCGGGTATCACTGACAAATGCCAAAGCTGAGAGCATACAACTTGCAATAGGAAAGTTGTCATTATCTTTATACAACTGTTGTAGCCCCTCTGTTTACACTTTGTGGTACATGCACTGAGCCAGGTGATAAAAACAGCCATTATACTGTGCATTTGGGAATACAGAATCTGTCCCATTAATGGTAGAAGCTTCGAAATCAGTCATAGTCTATTTTTATTTCATAGTACAATACATTTTTTATTCTTTTTATATTTAGTTTACCCAAGTATTGTCTGCTTTAATTGTACAGTCTAGAGAGTGCATTAGCTGTCTTGCTGCTTACTGGTTCCATGACCATGTGTAGTAATAGTGTTCTAACCAGTTCCCTTGACACTTCTCCATTAATAAATGCCAACCACTGAGTCTTTGCAGAGGAGTTGCCTGTTTAAAGTTGCACCATTGCTAGCTGAAGGTACTTTTCTAGATGTCGATAGAAAGTGCGTTCAGATATTGCTGATATGTTCATAAGTTTTAGTGTATTTAAAGTTTTCCGAATACACGAACCAGAGAAAGTGTGGAAGCTGAAAGCAGTAGGTTACCAGCAACAGTTTTTCTTATTTTTGGTTGGCTGTTCCATACTCTAACCTTGTGGCATAATTTACAAACTTGATGCACTAAAACATATGTTCCAATAATTTGAACAATTTTCCCTTTGGCAGGAGCCTTGCAAAATGTGCATTCTTAAAATAATTCCATTAATGTAAAACATCAAATGAACAGGCTTAAGGTTTACCAAGATGGCTGTCCTTCATCGTGCAGTTGAACAAAAACTTGTTATTAAAATCGGTTTTACAAGTTATCTAGTGTTACATAATTTTTATTTTATTGTCCAATCAACCAATATTTTTCATCTGATGTTTTGTTCCCTCACACATCCTATAATAAAAACTTCTTCTAGCAACTTCTTGTTTTGCAGAGTTAGTTTGACTTTGGCATGTTTTAACACTTAATATTTAAATCTAAGCTTACTTTGATTCCTAGTATTTATCATCAATTTAATCTTTACAGTGTTGGTGCAAAATATTTGTTGAAATATGTATTATATTTCCTATTAACTACACTTGTAATTTCCTCTGGCATAGACAAGTAACACATGGAAACCTCTGGTATCAGATCTAGTTCACTAGCAATGACAAATTTGCGTTCAACGTCACCAGTCTGCTCCATCATATTAATTTATATGAGCCTCTAGCAGTTAACTCATCGTGTAGCAGTGGCCTCTTCTATATTAGAGAAATGTGGATATGCACATTTTGATGTTAGTTGAAGGTGTATACATTCATATGTATTGAGATTACTCTTGGCTGCAACTGAAGTCTTGTTAATACATTCCTCAACTTCGCATTTTTAAAGATAAGGTCTATTTTCACCAACATTGTTTTTTTGAACATGGCAAGGAAAACTTACCCCACCATGGTTGCCTTTTGTGACAAGAAATATCCCTTTCACTGGGTCAACGCATATGCATTCATATGTATTGAGATTACTCTTGGCTGCAACTGAAGTCTTGTTAATACATTCCTCAACTTCGCATTTTTAAAGATAAGGTCTATTTTCACCAACATTGTTTTTTTGAACATGGCAAGGAAAACTTACCCCACCATGGTTGCCTTTTGTGACAAGAAATATCCCTTTCACTGGGTCAACGCATATGCCAGGGCATGGATCTTCTCCATGTGCATTGTGTAAATGTTGTTCAAAATATTTTTTGTTGTAATGAGCACCATTTCATTCCTTGTATGGACAGCTTACACGATTTGGTTTGTTAGATTCAATTCAATTCAAATAAACATTTATTTACTTCTTTCAATATAATACAATGCGTATGGTGAGAAATACTATCATTATAAAAAGAAGAGGGCAAAAACCTGAAAAGCAATAGCTTGTGTGTGGCATGCCCGAAAAAAGTATATAAATAATTATACACACACAAACATACAAACACACATACACAAACAAACATAACACACACATAAACATACTGAATATAGAACAGACAAAAAGAAAAGAAACGGTACCAAAAAAAAAACAAACAAACAACGTGTTACATACAAATAGTGTACAATCAAAGTTATGAACACTGATCGCTATCATAGTATTGTTGAGACAAGTTCCATGTACATTTTAGTAGTTAGAAGTTATAAAATGTTTGTAGTTGTAAGAAAAGCTTTCCTTGGATACTGATTGTTTAATATTTTCCGGTAAACTATTCCACAGTTTGGGTCCAGTATATCTAATATTATGTTGAAAGGAAGAAAATCTAATATCAAATCTATATTTCCTAGGAACTATTTGTGAACACCATGGACAATGATAATGATTTCGTATTTTGATATTTTCATTTTCATGGTTTTTTTTTATTGCAATGGCAGTTAATTCTTGAGTGATACAAGCGTAGAGTGATGACTATGCTTTACATGTCTTTTAAGCAAATATTGAATTTACAGTTACAGTAGTTATACTTATTCTTTGATGTGATGTATCAAGAATTATTTCTTCATTACTTTCAGTTAATTCAGGAACAAAATAAATCTCACTGTTATTATAGTACATTACAATCTTCCGCTTTGATAGAGTTGTTGAAATCTATATAATTTCCTTTCATGGTGCATAGTTAATTCTGGGTACCGGGATAGACAGTTCCACAAAAAAAATGCACATGCGACATTGCCAGTGCTTGTAAAACATCAGCTGTTTCGCAAGGACTTCTTGCCATGGACCTTTTGGATCTGCGACTACGTAAACATACTGAAGAATTGCATTATCCATTTTCATTTCATTGAAATCCTCAAGGAACGTTGTTCTGGTTGTTACACGATTAACTATTGACCGCGATTTAATTACAACAACCATGTACTGTTCCCTACTTGTGTTGTCTGGAACCCACATGTGCTCATCTAGGAGAAATAGCTAGCTAGTAGAAGCAGCCAGCCTTTGGTTTTGTTCGGAGTTAACCAAGCGTGAAATGATCTATAGTGTGGGACATTGCGCGATTGTGTGTATATAACTGAACAGCGAAGCGAATCAGTGCGGTCGATATCGTTCTTTAATAAAAACTCTATAAGAGTTTTAAACCTGCCTCTTATTTTTTTTATTTTAGGGGCAGCTCATCAATAGCTTTTCTTAAATTTACTACAAGCCTACCTAGTCCTGTATTATTTAGGACTGTGTTCCAATATAGTTCTTGTCTAATGTTATCATTTGCGAGCACAAATAAAAACACATGGTCAGCAAAAGAAACCCGCTCATTAGCTTGACGTTTCCTTGTGAATACCCTTTTTAGTTGTGCAGATAGTCTGTTTGCCCAGTTGTTGCTTTCTACAAGACACAGTCTTGGTAGCACACCTGATAGATGAGATGTAGGGTATATGCAAGGTTGTTTCAAATGGCTTCAGCATGACAATCTTCAGCTGTTTGCCAGGTAGTATTGTTAGTCCATGCTTGAAGTATTACAAATTCGGGGTTTTGTTTTCAGCATTCTCGATCATTCTCTGCACATCTGAAATAGAGACTACACTTTTAGTGAACACTTTTGTTGTCTTATTAATAAAACTTGTTTGTGCAATGACAAATTCTTCTCTTAAAGCTCAACAGCTTCTGTGATACATGTTTCTCTTTCGACATTACTGAAAGAACTATAACTAAGTATTTTTTATCTCTAGACCTGTAAGATCCATATAATACAGTATGTTAATGTTAATATTTTGCACATTTTTTACTTACTTTTCCTGTTTTACACTTGAGTACTTGTAGTAATTTACCAGAGAACTTACAGTAATATCCACCTCACTTAAAGCGTGACCTAAAAATCACAAAACCAAGTTTCTGCTGTAAGCGCCTTCTTTTTGCTTCTCCTGTCAGTGGTTGCCACAGTAGACAAATCGTCTCCACTTTGTCCTGTTCATTGCATCATCCTCATTCACACCAATTTTCTTCATAACCTCCTTCATGTCCATATACCTCTTCTTTGGTCTTATCTTTTCCGTCCATCTGCTAGCTCCTTTTTCAACATCCTCCTTTTGTTGTACTCTGTACTTTGTTGTCTCTTCTGTATACATGGCCATACTATTTCATCCTCGACTCTCAATTTGTCCCCAAATTGCTTCCGTATTACACTTCAATAAAATTCAAAGGAGCATTAACTCCATGAAATTGCAGTGATGCATACCTTCAGGTTTCTAGTTTCAAATGAAACATTTATTTTCTTCCTTTAAGGTGCAATAAATTAATATATTCTCTTAACATACGAGGTAAATA
>JAOTQE010087932.1:0-15013 GCA_025631205.1 Nesometra sesokonis
CACTGGTCTTGCTTGTATAGTTTTGGATCAGTAGCCGCACTCTAATCTTCAATCGCCTTGTATAGGCAGTTGTAGAATAGGAATAATACTAGCCCGGTTCTCTTGGCTAAATAAAAGTGATGGCGTGCAGTGCACGAACAGTAGGTGACCATGACCAACTACTGCAGCTAGCTTAGGCCTAATAACTTCAAATGTAACTTTATTTTACACTTCAAACTCTGATGCTTGAACTCATGTACGAAATTATTAAGAATTCACTTTGTTTTATTGTGGACATTGACTTGAGGAAATATAATGATGTTTCATCGAAACTTCAAGAAAATAACTGTATTTTTTACATTTTAAATAATAATATTAGTCTGTCTGTCTACTTTTTATTTTAACCTAATAGAATCAAATTTCAAACGAAAATATACAGTCTTACAGTTAAAGTTCACTGTATATTCTGCATATATATTCCAAGGCGCAAGGTATTTAAACAAAGGCCTGCATTTTTATTTTGAGATCTCAACTATTTTTTTTTATAGAGGAGTCTTCCAATACGTATGCGTCGATAACTGGAAAGAATTTAATTGCTAATATAAACGCAATTAAGAACGTACAATAGATTTAACCTACAAAGTAATTTTTATGAATATGCATACTAGCCTGATTTTGCTGAAATTCGTGGCATACTTTAATGTTTTGTTTATTTTAAACTTTACCTAACATCCATTTATATTTTATTATTTTGTTTTAAACCGGTAGGCTTTGCATGCACAAGCGATAGCTGACAGGATCGAAAAGCGTAGTGCCGCTAAAATCGGTAGGTTGACAGCTACGCACGACTTGGTGTATCTCACCAACTACATGTACTGCAACTAACCCTCAATAAAAATATTACTCTCCTGCTCAAACACATGTACAAGTTAAGGATTAACTTCTCGTTACTGTGCGTAGCTTTCCGCGTCTTATTGTCGGATCGACTTGTTTTTTTTTTGCAACCACATCCAACAGCGTAATCGCCAATTACTGGTTGGATATATCATTCGTTCTATAAACTAGCACTTATCACGAGGCGTAGGCCGTTGCGTTGTCTAGAGAATAATCTTGGCGCTTGTTTAGAATGAAGGGCCTCTACTATTATTCTAAAAATTAACCATGTTTCTGTGTCAACAGTGCTCGAAGAAGTTAAATTTGTAAAGAGCTTTATGTAGATTGTACAGTGAACTGTTTATGTTCTCAGAAAATGCTAGATCTTGCTTTGACCGAATTTTGTATGAACTTTGAGTAATAAAACCAGCAGACAGAGACGCAGGGAGTTGATTTCTTCATTCAAAAACTTTAGCAATAACCTCGTTATATCTTGCATTTTTGTACATAAACCTAGTAACTGTGCTAGATTTCCAGATCATTATCCTGAAAACATGAAATAAAGGACTTATAAAATGTTTTCCCCAGATAAATTATCTACTAGCAACGAGAAACAATTCAACTGAGAAGGCATTACTTTACCAGTAGTTTTCCCAATATTCATGGCAGAGGTTTTTGTAGTGGTTTCTGTTTCTCTGTTTGTCTATATCTATCTATCGGTATAGTATACCTGCCAACTCTCACGCATTATGCGTGAGTCTCACGCATTGGAGCCTATTTTCGACGTCTCGTGCACAAATAATTTATCTCGCGCATTAGCAGAATTCTCACTTATAAACAGTCATTCGAAGAGTTTTCCTAACGGATGAGACAATAGAGCAAAATACGGTAAAAACGGCCCCATAACAGTAGCAATTCAGACAGAACGGGCCAAATAATGGCCAGTAAATTTTGTACAGTAAATTTTATGGATATGTTATTGTTACACGATTAATTTTCGGTAAATTCCCGTAAAGTTTACGGAAAAGCCCTAGTAGCCAGGATACCAAGAAAATCCCGTATTTTTTAAGGGAAATGGCGGTAACATTTTTAACGTTTTTTTACAGTGCAATTTTTTACAGTGCATGTTTGAAATGTTGTGGATAAATTGTAAATTTAATCGTTTTTAAAGAAAATTTTGTTGAATTTCCCTTGCATTTTAAGCTTATCTTTTTCCTTAATGAATACGGTACCAATCTGACACAGAATGTTGTTTTCTATAATGTATTTTTCGCTCATCGAATACCAATAAGAAAAAATGTTGTTGATGAAATTCAAGATCCTTTTGAATTTTCTTTTATTTGTGGAAAAGTAATCTAAAAAATAATGTTATTGCTGATGATGACACATTCGTTAATTACATGTTTCCCGTCGCAAATACCAATCTTAGAAAGAATTGTTGTTGCTAATGAGAAGTTTCCTTTTATTTTATTTTCCTCGTCGAATAGCAGTCTAAGAAAGAATGCTGTTGATAAGGTCTTTAAGTGTTTCCTCAACAAGTACTTATCTAAGAAATAATGCTGTCGTCGGTTTTTGACAAGTTTCCACTAGGTCGGTTTTTTCCTCATCCACTTCTAGTCTATAAAGATTAACCTAACAATATTGTTGTTGTTGGTGGTGGTGTTGGCAAGCACACTCACACTTCAGTTTTGTATGATCAAATACCAATAACATCAATCATATTGTCGTCGATAACAGGTTCTTTGTAATTTTTCGTTTTTGGTCATCGAATACCAAGATAACAAGTTAATTTTCATTCATTCTCTGAAATCCTATTTAAGAAAGTTAATGACAATAAGTTCTATATACTGTAATTTTTTTGTCGAATAGAGATCCAAGAAAGGCTAAACTGTTGATAAATTTCAATGTTAGAATTTCATCGAATATCAATTCAAGAAAACATGCTGTTTGTTTGGGGTTTTTTTTTTTTGCTGATGGCTGAGTCCACACTATTGTTCTCTTAATCGAACGAAATCTAAACAAGCATGTTATTGTGAATGAAAAATTCCCTTTAATTGTTTTGTTTTCGCTCAT
Organism: Nesometra sesokonis; assembly: GCA_025631205.1. Taxonomy (NCBI): domain Eukaryota; kingdom Metazoa; phylum Echinodermata; class Crinoidea; order Comatulida; family Antedonidae; genus Nesometra; species Nesometra sesokonis. Next base: position 2,926 of record JAOTQE010087932.1, read on the forward strand.
CCAATACTAATCAACGTTTCCTTTAAATTTGCATCTTCTTTATAATATATATAATAGTCTAAAAACGATTGATATTAATGATGTTTCCTTTCTTTCAGATGTAAGTTATCGTGGAAAGACATCTTTATATAGTGCTTCTAAGATATGTTATAAAAATGTATAAAATCCGTTTTTTTTCTTTAATATACATTTGTTAAGTTCTTGCTTATTTAAATGGTAGACATTACCGTGATCCAAATCAAAGTTTTTTTTTTCTAAAAAGTAGGCATGCCTCTATGATGACATGTTTAAAATATTTTTTTCAATTATTTTCTTTCTTTATGGAACAATAGTATCACTTTACCCCACTTTTTCATAAAAATGTGAGAAATATGATGTTCCTATCAAAAACTTTCCTTTAATTGTATAGTTCTTATCGAATACAATGCTAAGAAATAATTATGTTGTTGATGATAAATCTCCTTTAAATTTGGTTCCATCAAATGCCAGTTTAAGAAAGAACTTTTCTCTGTAAATGTGGTTCTTTTAAGTTCGTTTTCCTATATATAATAAGAATGTTGACGTTAAGGACAAGTTCCCTTAGTACCATAATACCAATTTAAGAAGGAATGCTATTATTCCCGTTAAACTTGTTTTTCTGTCAACAAAAATAATGTTGCCATTAGCGACAAATTTGGTTACTTCAAATACTAATTTAAGAGAGATTTCCGTAATGTTCCCATTTTGTTTTCCTCCATAAAAAAAAAAATTGTCATCTGCGACAAGTTTCCCTTTGGTTCCATCAAATAGGATCAATTTGGGAAGGAATGCTGTTGATGTTCCCTTTAATTTTATTTTCAAATTTGGTTTCATGAAATTTTAAGAAATAACCTGTTTTTCTTCCCCATAATGTTTCCCTATGATTATTAACAATCTTGTCGTTGACGGCAAATTCCCTTTGAATATGGTTCACATAAAATACCTGTTTACGAAAGAGTGCTTTTCTTGTTTCTTTTGAATGTGTTTGCGTAGATTAAGAAACAATGTTGTCGACGACAAGTTTCCTTTAAATATTGTTCGATCAATGAATGCTCTCGTTGTTCCCTTTAAATTTGGTTCCATAAAATTCCATTTTAAGAAAAAATGTTGATGCCCCTTTTAAATATGTACCAATAAGAAAGAACGTTGTCGATGACGACAAGTTCATTTTAAATGTGGTTTCAATAAATACCAATTTAAACAAAATTTAATGCTGTTTCTCCCTTTAAATTCTGTTTGTACCAATAAGAAAGAATGTTGTCATTGAAGAGAAGTTCCCTTTAAATTTTCGTTTTCCCTCATCAAATAATGATCTTTCGCTGACGACAATGGTTATTAGATCGCAGCATGAAACGAACTCATTAAAATTAACGTTTGTAAAATTCCGCTAGCTATATTGTCAAGGGATACACTGTCAGGAAATCAAGCTGCACTTTCTGCAACACTGTTCTACTGTTGTCGTCGCTTAAAAATGGGAATACATTAAGTGTCATGTTTTCATTTGTGTATGGAGTTCGAATTTCATTGCCGATTGCTAGTTTACACTAGAAACGTAAAATGCAAAGCAAACAGATAGACATATTATACTGAAGTGTGAATGTCGGCATTAACTATTGACATTTTCGTTTGCAACAAAACTGACGCGAAATTAAACAATCGCGTAAATAAAATGCGTTTTCACATAGGTAAAATGCAAGACTGGAAGCGTTTCATTCCGGCTTGAGTGCTATAAACTCTCCAACGCGGGAATACTTATAAGCGACATTCCAGGTGGCGTGCTCACCCAGATCTATAAAAAAACCCCATAGCTGATACTGTATACAGCTCTGGTGTATGATGTGTACTAGCGCCACCAATAGTATTATCCACCAGAAACTTTAACGGGTAAGTTAACTACATAAATTAGGAATGAATAAGTAGAACATAAATGATGGTCCGTGGGGGAAAATTCAATGTTAAAAATCCGGTGCCACTTACATAGAGCGTTTTTGGAAAGCGTTACAATTTCCAACATTCATCTCTGCCATTAAGGTCAGGATTTGAAGAGTGCTATCTTGATAAGGCCCGGTCACACCGCTCGAACTTTGCTGGAGCGTTCCTTGAACGGTAGGGAGATTATTTTTTTTTACCGCTCCAGGAACGCTCCAGCACAGTTCTGTCGGTGTGACCGGGTCTTAAAGGCCCGGTCAGACCCGGTCACACCACCAGAACTTGGCTGGAACGTTTCTCGAGCGGTGAAAAAAAAAAATTCATCTCCCTAACATTCAATGAATTTGCTCCAACAAAGTATGGGCGGTGTGACCGGGCCTTTAACGTCACAACAATATGGCACCTTTGTTTTCAGCAGTATGGTTATTTTATGTCTAAAGAAGTAATATTATGGTTAAGAATGGTTATTGCAATGAGACATTTTAAAACATAATAATTTACCATCTGAATGTACTAATAACACGAAAACTCATAAAATATTAGTTTTCACCATAGTTCTATTATTACGGCAAGATGGCAAACTTAACACTGTAGAATTGCAGTCCACGTAGGCGCCTACTATTTGACGGTCGTCAGCCTTCGTCACAAACATGTAGGACTAAGTTAAACAATAGTAACTGTTTTACAATTATTGTATTTTAACATTCTTTTGTCATACAAATAATTTATATTTGTTACATGTAGGCCTATTTTATGTTGTCAATGTCCTTATATTTTAATTAAATTTACTTCCATTTTTTGATAAATTGAAACTTTATGAAACATTGGGGGCGCAATTTCGACATACAGATACAGACAGATACAGATAGTACTTTATTCATCCTCAATACAGGAAATTACAATGCTCATGTGATTGTATCGTTCAAAGATGGTGAAATGACAACAAAGAGAAAAAAAACTGATATACAAAATATTCTATCTGTGAAAATTTACATTATACATAGTAACAGCCTTAGAACGTAAAACGATTTGATTGGTTGGATTCCGGAATAGTAGTAGGAGCTTACACGGAACTACACTTTGGGACTATGTATTCTGTGGAAATTCACCATTTAGCCGTAAATAATAAATCTATTGTTTTCACATTTATATTTAACTACCTATAAATGTAACTTTAATTCTAAAATATCTAGATTCAACTCCGTAACCTTATAAATAAAAAAAAACAGCTAGCGATGCTTCTTTGTATTGGCTTGCGACGATCTGTTTACCCCATTTTTGGTTACTGCAAGCAACAAAGAACACCTCCTATTGCTATGACGTAACGGTTCAGTAGTCTACGAATACAGTATTATTCCTGATCACTAAAGGGGTGAATACTTATACTTATCGTGGTTTAAAAAATGTGTATGTTCGTGTTTTTTTGTAGAACATTCGGTCCCTTTCTGCAGTCGGTTAACAGTACGTTTAATGTGTGTTTTTTTAAGGAATCTTAAATTCCAATTGATTTAAACTGTACCAGGCAGTTTATTATTAACGTCTATCGGTCATTACATTAATAGTAATTTTGCTAGTAAGCCTGTCGATATCTTAGTTGGGGTAATAATAAATAAGAATTTCAAGCTTATTTTGTTTCCGCTTGTCTAAAATCGTACCAGATTGATGAAATATTTATTTATTTTAACCACATCCAATAGCATAAACGCCACTGATATGGTTCGTTTTAAACTAAACCCATGATCTCGACATGTTATGTCATTTTGGTTTGGAGGGGATTCAGCATAGTTAGGATTTTGTACCAAAACGCCGTTAAGTTAAGTTGGTTGTCTCAGTTTGATAATTAACTCATAATCCATTTCATGCTTTTCTTAAACAAAGTGCCTAAGGGGCTAATTAGCACATTTTTTGACAGAACTTAAAATTTTCCTGAGTCTAAGTATCATGGATTTTAATTAAAATTAGGTAATACGAATACAGATTTCCCCAAGGCCCTTTTTAGGATTTGGCGGTACACTACATTTTCCTGTCTTAATAGCCTAGGTTTAAGTCGAAGCGTATGGTCAGATTTATTTATAAGGCAAGTGGGCGCAAACCCAAACTTGAGCCGAGAAATGTTATGGATTACCGGCTTATTCTGGCTCAGATTCTCCATGTGAACGTTTAATTATTTTAAGATGACACTAATATTGTTCTCGTCTCTTCGAATAAAAACCAAATAATTTAATAATTAGCGACATTGATAATATCAAAAGTGTTTTTGTATCAAATAGAACATTTTCTATTTTGTATGGATTGTGAAGCTCTATCCACCAAAGAAATTTTTAGTTTTTAATTTAAAAACGGACTTTTGTATGGTTAACAAATACTATGGGAAATATTATAAATGACTAATATGAATTCAAACACCATTTGTTACCAAATAACATTTTGCATTTTTTAAAACAAAGTTGTAATATATTATTATAATGATATAATTATGATTATAATTGTAAACATTTTGTAATACACAAGCATGGTATCCCACCCCTTATTAATTTACATTTTGTGACAATTCCTTTTTATTATACAATTATCTTTAATTTTATGTATTTGATTATTTTCATTTTTGTTTGTCTTTCTTCCCCCCTTTTTAGTGACTTACGCTCACATGGATTTATGTAATTATGTCTGCAAACCTGTTTGTTTTCAATTAAGTTCTACATGTGGGCGAAATTCTCGTCCTCCGTTATGAAATCGATAACTATCTAATAAATGAATGAATGAATAAATAAATTAATTAATTAATCATACTATAATTTGAGCAACGTTTATCTGTTCCTCTACTCCTCCGAGGTCCTTGGTCTGATCTCCATCAAACTTGGTTCATTGCGGAATTGACCTTAAGGGGTTCATTCTTTGGAAATGTCAATGTCACTGGGGTTTAAGATCAAATAAATGTTTTTCGGTACTCCTTGGTCCCATTTTGGCCAAATTTGGTGGAAGCATGTAGGTTCAGACCAAAATAGCCGATGACGGGACACGGGGTCAAAGATTAAAGGTTACATGAACGGGATCAAAGGTCGTTGTTACAGTACGGGTAATTATGTAAATGAAAAGATAGGTAGTTACTAAAAGTGGCTAAAACTGGCATATTAACCAATCAAGTAGAATATATAATTTTTGTTTTTGTTCAAGTAATGACTGATTGTCTGACATATCAAGATAAAGTTAATTAAAAAAATCGACTACCCTTAACCTAACCCTAGCCAATCATTTATTTCTGCGTCTGAAGCACATCTAGGTTATACTTCTCACTATGTCAGGCAGTTCGCGTCGGTCGGTTCAATAAGCAATTCACGGTTTCAACTGCGCATGCGTGACTAAGGTCAAATCAACACAAACTTCCAAACAACCATTCGCAAGTCACGGTTCTGCATCTTTGTATTTTTTGACATGGCTTCACCTTGGTAGCACACATCAGGGCAGATCCAGGATTGTGATTTGGGGTAGGAGGGAGACTTAGATCCCGATAAGCAAAAAAAGAACCCTTTTATATTAACAAGCCCGACTTATATCCTCTACGAGTCCCAACATACAGTCCCTGTGCATCTATTTTATTAGTACATTATTTACGTCCCCCCCCCCCACAAAAAAAAAAAAACAAATAGGTAAATTTTATGAAGGGGGAGGCGCGATTAAGCCTGTTAATCCCCATCCCTTAAATCCGCCACTGCGCATGCACATTTGAACCCATGAAAGGGATAATTACATGTTAAAATACTAAAAAAGCTATGATTATCGCCAAGCAGCATTAACTAAACATTTTGAAATCCTTCTTGTTATCTGATATGAATGTTGTTCCAGATCTCACACAATTTGCGTGGGACCAAGTAATTCAGTATTATATTTGTAGGAGTTGGTGACCATTTGAAAAACCGAAAAAAAAATCTTTATTCTTATATTCTATTAGTGCATTTAACACTCTAGGCCTACAACCCCACATCATGTTTATATAATGCGCAATTGAAACATTTATGTGTAAGAGGGCCATTTTTAGCACATAATATTCTAAAATTTCCTTAGGGCCAAGGACATCATTCTCCCTGTGGGGTTGAGAGCTGCCACATTAAAACCAGTGAATTATCAAAAACCAACTTCAACCGAATAGCTGTACACAAGAAGATGACTCGTACTTCAATTAACCACATTATATACTGTGCCATTTGTGAACAATATAGGTCCATATAAAAATGTCGCAGGCTGTTTTTTTTTTGTTCCTTCAAACTGAAAAATCACTTTAAACTGTGACCCAATTCGAAAAGTTTATTAAATGTATACGATTGATATTTCCGAGAAGTTTCCTTGCTAAATTTTCGGTTTGAATTTTAAAACGTCAGCTCTCTTCCTTTCCAGGATTCCTGGTCCACAGCGCTGTGTGTGGCCACTTCAAAACCAAGCCAGGCTTATCTGGAATAGAAAGCGGGACATTCTAATGGACGCTAATCTGCCATTTACCATGAAAAATAACGTAAATTTGTCCGGGGATTTGGACCCTGGACCTCGACCAGGGAACTCGGCGAACCCTAACCCCAGCAGACGCGGATCCAAGGTACCGGACCCGCTAAAATTTTGATACTCTAAAAGTGCACCAGAGAACATCTGTAGAGATTTTTTTCCAGGGCCCTCGGCGGGTCCTGGACCCACGCCTATTGTTATAATTTTTCTGTTATAAACCTCATACATGGGCTTGTCCAACCTGGCATCGGGGCCCATTTTGTAACTCTACTGGATCCGTCCCTGCCCAGCGTAAGTTGGGTGTTTCGCTCGCAAGTGTGACCAACTTCTATTCCATCCTGGCTGTGTCACTGGTTGATCGTAACAATAGAAACTGTGAATATTCCACCATTTTATTTTGCATTATTAAAACTAACTGTGACTTCAAAATCTCCATCACCAGTTGTATAGTCAAATGATACAGTTCTTGTTGTTACACATCTTGAAACTTTGAGCTGTGACTTTGGAGAAGAGTCATTTGGAGACCGAAAGACAAATGGATGGACCAGAGAAGAATGTATTGAAGTGTCAGAAAAAGTGAGGACTTCTGAAGATGGTTAAGAAAAGCACCAAATGAACATTTTAAACAAAGAGGTTAAAGCCTATCGGTTACTGATGGACATATATTTAATTTGGAAGAGAAAGATAACGGACAAAATGTTTGAATAAGTAGATAACATAAGACACTTAATATATTTTTATGTTCTTGGCTGCAAGAAATAATATTGTGCACCTTATTTCGAATGGGATGCTTAGCATGTGCAATATTGCCCTCGTGTGCATTTACTTGTTTAAAAAAGGCACGTATTCAAATAGTAGAGACTTTTATGGGGGCATTTAAGAAAGTAGCACTAAGAGGGGCGTAAATAAACCCTACAAGTCATTTTAATGGATTTAAGGATCGTTGAAACGTCAGTAGATAAACACTTGAGTCGAAAACGAAAACGTCACACTCCAATTTTTGAAAGTTCCTAAATGTGTTCAAAAATATATCTAATTTTCTAATTTTCTATGAATTGTTGATGATCGTTGTAAAATACTGACCAACTGTGACAGATATTTAAGGTGTTCTATTCAAATGTTACAAGAATGTATGACGTATCCGTTTTCGTATTCGTATTACGAAAACCGATACGTCATGAATTCTTGTTGGGTTTGAATTGAACACCTTAAATATTTGTCATTTGAGTACCGTATTAAGGCCTACGACAATCGTCAACAATCCGTAGATAGGAAATTTGGTATATTTTGTACACATTTAGCAACTTAAAAAAAGGGAAGTACATCCGTTTATGATCGTTATCGTATTTCCTAAAGTGGCGAAATCTCGTTATTACGTGTCATTTTGTTTTTTTCGGGAGTCTCCCGGACGCCCGCCTCCCGGACATATCGGGAGGTTTGGAACATTGATCCATCCATGGATGGAACGTCTGCGTGTACCAAGCGAATACGGATAATCTTATGCTTTCCTAGAAATAACTATCAATGTGATTATGATTACAGTTCGCTACTGTCAACTTTTGAACTATCCTATGATTGTCAACTCGACCGAGATAAAAAGAGGAAAAATGTCCATTGATGAAGTGAGCGGAATGTATAATGAAGCATAGCCACGGATGTTTTTTTTTAGATAAATAGAGCATGAAAGAAGGTCAACAACCTAAATGAACCTAAATGAAAAAAAAAAAACAACAGTAAAAGGACGCAACTTCTGTGGAAGTGGGTTTGTTATTGCAAATTGCATAAATTATACTCGCATTGGGGTTAATTCATGGGGTTCCGTGGCGAAACCCAAAATGGGCAACTGCCATCATAACAGAAACACAGGCTCTAAAAAATAGAGGAGAATGGTTGTGAAATTGAGAAAGAACTTATTTGTGCTTGTCAAATTTAAATTGCGTATTTAACACCTAGTTGGGTACGCAGTTGGAGATCCGCGCCTCCAAAAATTGGGACAAAAATAAGAAGTGTCACTTGAACTCGCGAAGTCACAAGACATGCACTGGCTGCATAAATGGCTCGGTTGGTAATTGTCAGTAAACTTACCCGTTCGACCATGGGGCACTCCTGCAATAGTAACTATCTTTAATTTTTAAACGCTGCGCAGCCGATGAATGTTATTTCGCAGTTGGTGCATACTCAGTGCGTTTTTTTCGCATGCTCAATACATTTTCCTGAAAATGGCAGTCTTCTGATTTTTTTATTCATCTCCAGCCCTCCTGAAAAAACTATGTTTTTCTCCAGAAAATTGTCTCCCAAAATATTCAGTAGTTCTTGGCCTTGCCTAGGAGCAAAATCAGTTGTCCCTTCAAAAAATCAGCTCTGCTCAGTGTTAAAAACAATTTATATATAATACTAGTAATTACAAATGCTGCGAAGCAAATCCTAGAACATGCCCCCGGATTCCCCTAAAAATTCATCCTGTACCGGCCCCATTCCGCCCCGCCCCCTTTCCAAAAGTCTGCATCCTTCCCTGCTTGCCTGGGTTATTATTATCAGATTCATTAATATTTATGCTAATTCAGCGGCTAAGACGTGTGGCCCTCTATACGTTGGGACGTGAGATATATAGCAAATAGTTTGGATCGTTATGTGGTTGGTAGTTCTAATTCCTATTTTTGAATATGCTGCTATACATGTATTTTTATTGTATTAGTAAGTTTGGCTCTTTTAATAAAACTAATAATACTCACAAAAAGAATTATTAGCTTGTAATACATATTTTTTAAACGAGTATATTTTGACAGCAATCTTTGGCTACGTGCTAACTAATACGGTACGAATCGTCAAAATTTTGGGTACGGGTTGGTTTAGGTACGTGTTGTCCTCTATCCGCCTGTATTGTATCTAAAGAGACGATCGACCAGAAGGAAGGCGTGAGAAAAAAGATTGGACACTGGCCTAAAACGAGCGTTTAGAGATGCCAGTACACAAGCGTCGGCTTTCCTCATAATGGGTTCGTAAATCCTCATAATATTGTGGCTGGCCATGGAGAAAAAAAAAATTAGGCCTAGATTTTCTTTTCTCCTTGGGCTGGCGTATGGCCGACGTGATAGGAAACCTGCCAACCTAGAAATAGGGTCGTTTGGCTGAATACTTATGCTCGATCGGGGCCGGAAACTGTACGAATAGGTAATCTACAAACATCGCCTAGAGTAATTGATTTTACCGGCAGAACAAAAGAAAAAAACTCCACTGTTCAGGGCGTTTAGGCCTATCTAATCTCACACACAATGATCCCGAGAGGTCAAATTGCTGTACAGATTAGGATTAGCTGCTTCGCAGCAAATATAGATATTTTTACATATTGTTTTGTACTTTTTCTGTTTTGTTTTCTATTGTGACGTGTCGCACATTTGCCTAGAGAGGTGCAGCGCAAAAACATTACACACTTGTGCGTCTCAGGGCCGTAGCCAGAGTTGAAAAAACAGACGAGGCGAGGTTGGTGGCTTGGGGCGCGTATTCTCCGGGGGTATTGACAATCTGCGAGCCACAGAAGTAATGGTGCGAGCCATACGAGTCACGCTGGGTATCATGCAAGCCATTGTTTCACCATGCGAGCCATGGCGAATGCTCGCTAAAATTCAGAAAGATTAACAGCGGTAACCTTTTTTTTGGATTGTGATTTTGCTTCATATGTAATATTACAACAATAAAAAAAAACATTATTCTACCACCAAACAAAAAAAAAAAAAAAAAAACGCACAAATTTAAACTGAAATAGAAAAAGAAAACAAAAATATGAAAATAGAAAATTTCGTGCCGGAATCGAACCCATACCACCAAAGCTTTACCACTCGACTACCGAATTCATTACAGTCGAGTTACAAATTTAGTAATGTTAACCTAAAAAATACAGATATTGCTATTTATATTATAGTGAATCAATACATTATGTTTGATGAAATTTAGTATTAAAAGGTTTACCGCTGTTACTTTTTCGGAATTTTAGCGAGCATTTGCCATGGCTCGCATGGTAAAACGATGGCTTGCATCATGCCTCTCATGGTTCCCAGCGTGACTCGTATGGCTCGCACCATTACTTCTGTGCCTCGCATGAATTGCGTGCCTCGCTGGCTTGTACTTTGGCAACACTCGGTCTCCGGCCAAGGGGTGGGTGTGAGGGGCGTGTTGCGTTGAAAATTTCAGACGTGGCCACCGCCTCTCTACCTCTTGCTGCTTACGGTCCTAGCAATTCCATCCAGAGACCTGTCAGATCAGATTTACCTGAAACAGACAGTTGTTCATTGTAAGCACTATACATTTATATTAAAATGGATAGTCTCAGTATAATTGTAGCAAACTGAGATACAATCGTGAGTGGAAAAAAAGATTAGGCTAATTCTGTTTACTTAAGTCCTTAAGGTAATATAGCAACCCCAATGAGTCACATCATCAGGCCGAGTAATCATCTGACCTATTGTTGACCGTGAACAGGTGGTGATCCTAGACGATTCTTAATATTCATAATTAAAATAAGTGATAAAATGTTTTTTCAATTGTTTTTTTTTTATAAGATTTCGTAATAGGCATAGTTATTTTATTTGAAATTAAAATGAAATCTGTGCTTGATATTAAGTTTTAACTACAGAAAAAGCTCTGATAACAAACTGCTTACAAAAATGTCTCATTTTCTATACTAAAGGAATGTGGACTGCTAGATGGGTTATAGTTGAAATTATAGGCCCCTGGTGCTATGAAAACTGCTATAACTCCAGGCACTTGCCCAGAGGGTTATAGCAGTTTTCATAGCACCGTAATTTTAACAACCCAATCTTAAAGCAGTCCATATTACTTTTATATACCGAACAAAACTGAATAACCATCCGAACAAAGTTGATAGTCCCACCTAAACTTGGGTAGAGGCTAGCCTCTGTATCCCGGCCTAATTCCCGGCCTAGCCTATGTAGATCAGCCCTCTATATCTACCCAAATTAGGCCTGACCTTGAACATATCCTGTAATCAGTATTATGCAAACAATTCTCTCCACAGGGAATATTTTGGGTCTAGCGGCAAATTTTTCCACTCAGCACTGTATCGAAGTTTCACAAGGCGACGGGTGCAATCTAAACTATTACTTTGCTACCAATAACACCTGACTGTCCTTATTTAAAGTAGGCCTAATTGTCTTTGATGGATAAGGATTGCAACTAAACACACTGACGCTTTTAGGATAGGCAAAAATGGAGAACCGACAAACACAGCAAAAAGCCTAAAATGGAACAAAAATTAAAATACATTTTGTTATAATTGAAGATAGGTTTGTATTGATAAATTGGGTACATGTATACTTTTATGAAAAGTTAGGAATATGCCATTACTTAATTATCATTGAAGAATCTGGATTGAAACTAAACATGGATGCGTTTTGGCCTTACAAAAATGAAGAACCGACAAAAAGGGTTAAAACCTAAAAATATCAAAATCAAGAGAATACGAGGTTTATATAAAATCAAGGTTTGTTATTGACTTGATAATGTGGGAGACTCAAACCATATGAGACATAAGTCGCAAACGCTAGTTTTCCACAAAAGGCAGAAATTAAAAAATGGTATTTTTTCAAATTTTATTTTATTTTAAAAATATACAGTTCATAATTCAACTTTC
>JAOTQE010087943.1:0-15013 GCA_025631205.1 Nesometra sesokonis
TTGAATAGCCTTTGCTGCTAATCAAATCTTGATAATTGCTAATCAAAGTGTCTATTTGGTTAGCACTGGCGCTAATCAATTTTTCAAAATTATTTTGTTCCCTGAGTCATAAAGTGCTTTAAGGTTTTCTTATATTATTATTCTTAAATAACTGAATATGTTCATCTGGTTTGAATATACGATAGTGTTAAGTTTAAACCTTTGACAAACCAATCAAATTTACTGACCTGACTGACAATTTCGAACACCTTGATCCAACGGTGATCTTCTTCAGAGAGATGGCTTGTTAAGCAATCCGTATACCGGTAGGTGGCAGTCGCCTAACCACAGGCTCGTATATGTCACTTTTAATATTCTTGAAGTTTTTTTTAAATGAAATTAATTAAATTTAAATTTGGAAACTTTTTCTAGACATTTGTACACACATTTCTTCATTTTCATGGCCACATCAAATTACACTTGTCCTTATACAACACTTTTATTTCACATGGTGTGGTGCAATCCTGGCGGCTCCTCTTATGTTATGATTGCGCCAGTTCCGCACCCCAATATTTTGACTATCCCTTCCTCTATATTATAAAATCATCGTCCCCCTCAAAAAATTCTGGATCTGCCCCATTGGTATTATATTTATAAAACAAACTTATTAAATCAAAAACATTTTCAGTAATGAAAATTCAGATTAAATTTAATTTAATTTAAATTTACTATTCATCATTATGTGTACAAAGTGCCAAATGATTGAAAAAAAAATAGTAAAAATATACTGTACATAAACAAGCATATATACACATTAAAATATAGAAAAAATGTGTACAAAAGATCTATATAATATTAAAAGAAATAAATTAACTTTACAGTATAATTTACTACAGTACAATGGAACGTGCCTGATCCTTCTTCATACAAAATATATCGTAAATTAAGACAGAACAATGGAAAAATACATCAATACAAAATATTAAAAAAAACCAACAAAATGTGACTGTTGTTAACCCAGTCAGCCTCTGGGGGCTATAAGGTACTGCCACCAATCAAAAAACAATCAGAAAATAAGTAGTAAAAAGTTACTTTACAGCTGTAAGTAGGTCAACGACAGTGATATATGCTGTTCAATAGGTTAACAACTTTAGGAAGTATTAGACTGAACTATTAGGGTGATTGAAAGTTGTGAAACCTATGACGTAGAAATCAAAACTATGTGTAGGCCAGCGTTTCCTAAGTAAAGGATACACATCCTAAAAGAAAATCATGACTCGCTCTATGACAGGTTTAGTAACTGTATGACGTAGTTTTAGAATCGGAGTGACGTTTATTCGTTCCTTCAGTGAGATGACTCAATTTAGAACTGTTTTCTATATTCAATAGCATTTTTCAAGTTACTGTTGAAAATGAATCTAAAAATTTTCTTCTTTATTTTAAGTAACATTTACTAGCTCAGAGCAGGGGCAGAATTATACAGTAGGGCTTCAACAATTTTAAATCCAGGCTGCCAAAAATAAGAGTAAATGATTTTTAAATCCACTCATTTTTTGTTAATAAAAAGGCTGAGGCTTTTATCTGTATACCTTGTTTTGCAAAACTTTTTTGGCAATCTGCTAAATAAAACATTAATATTTTTAACATTATACATAAATAACAAATTATTAACACAATATATTAAACAAACATTCATGAATCAGAAGTTGGAATAAATCTGTTTTAAAATTTTTATTCAAAATTTATAATTATAAGGTTTGTTAACAAGCCAAAAATCAACTTATTTTAATTTCAAATCCCCATTTTCTGTGTCTGGATTTGCGAATCTCGCCTAAAGCAAAATATAATTAAAATGGGTGCCAAATTCAAGGGCATTTTTATGTTATTGATAAATTGCATGCTACCTCAAACCAATTTAAACTCAACATTTAAATTATGATTTTGATCATCATTGTAAATTTTGGTTTAAAATGTCAAATCTATGTTATTTTAAAATAAAAGTGAAAGATTAACCCATATTTAGAAAATATATTTTCCTTTGGCTTATGCAGGAAATTTTAGCAAATTAATGTTTTTTAATTAAAGGATTAAATGACTTTTATACGTCCAATTTTTTCTGATGACTCGACAAGAAAATTTGTTTCATCCTACTTAATTCCTTGTGGAGTACTTGCCCTGATATTTTCTTAATTAGTGATTACTTAATTTAGATTAGGTCATATTGTCATAGTTTATGTTGTCATAGATGTACCGCTATCGATCGTCGGATAGTTGAACTTTATGAACTGCGAAATCATGGTAACTGTTGACACAGTAGCTAATCATATGGTGAAATACAGGTTCAAGATTCAACTGAAGAGAGGGTGTGCTATTTTCGATCAAGTAAGTTGTGTTTCCCATTTTAAATTTGATTTGATTTTCTGGGGACAATTTTAGGGGGACAAATAATATAAGGTGGGTGGGAGACAGGAACTTTGTGAAATTTTCAACCGGGAAAAAATTTGAAATTTACATTGGTATCCATTTTGATTCAACTTTTCATCAAATCTGTAAAAAAAACAACTTTTTCTGTTTATTAGATACAGATTTTACACTGTGAGTTTATACTTTACAGTTTCCTCTGAAAATTTGAAGCTTTATTGAATTGAAGGTTTCTCCTATCTCATGTAATTTATTCTGTATTACAAATGTCATGGTTCTGTCTTGTTATATAATTTATTGATTTAGAATTATTATTATTATACTTCATACAAAAGATCCATTACTAACTGCATAAATTGTATAGTATCTCTAAAGAAGAGGCCATAACATTTATAATTGGTTTATAAAACATGCACTGTAGCCCATAATTTTCTTTGGGAAAACTAATGTATTCCTAAATTATATAAATTGTATTATATAGTATCGCTATAAGAGGCCCTATAATTGTGTATTGTAACAAAAACACTAAAGCCGTTATTCTCAAAAGCTAGTTCAGGACTAAACTTAGAACAGTCAGGAGTGTATCCAGAATTTTGGGGAAGGAGCACTTTAAAAATAATAAAACCCTCTGACTAGGTAGATCAACCATGATAAATTACTAGGGAGATCTACCTAGCACCACAGAAAACTACCTAGTAAGGTAGTATATAATTACCCTGTTGATGTTATTAATGCCTTAAGAGTTTATTCTAAACAATTGCTGTTATTTCCTGTGTATGCTTGTAGAGCATTGCTGACCATATCCTTGGTAGTATTCCTTGATATGGTAGTTTTTGTCCGGTTAACCCTGTTAACTACCGTCATCCACCTTGCCACTACCATTATCTACCATGTTAGCAGAGTTATTTTTTCTAAGGAAGGTGCTGAAACACAATAGAATTTTAACAAGCACAAAAAAGTCCTTTCTCCCATTTTAAGGCTTTTTGTATAGGCACATTCATTACTTTATCAATTTTACCCTACATTTTCAAAGGAATGTAGGGAAATTTTAAAATAACCACCTCGCTGGGTTAT
Organism: Nesometra sesokonis; assembly: GCA_025631205.1. NCBI lineage: Eukaryota > Metazoa > Echinodermata > Crinoidea > Comatulida > Antedonidae > Nesometra > Nesometra sesokonis. The sequence goes on from JAOTQE010087943.1 coordinate 3,475, forward strand.
CATCTTAAATGTTTAAAAAGGATAGTAACAGTATTGTACAACCAGGGAACAGTTGATTTAACTGTTCCCTGGTACAACTAAGCGGTCATGTGGAAACTAATCCAATTAACCATTATGATAAGACTTGACAAAACTTCCTATTCCTATTGTTTTTGTCACAGCTTCTTTTTACTGCCATCTATTTAGGCTTCTTTTTCTAAAGAGTTGGGATGCTCCATTCCTCTGAAGGGGGTGCTTGAGGCTCAATCTTCTTTGTATACTATTTTTAAAAAAAATTTATCTTCCAATGAGAGTACTCAAACACCCTAATGGTCAAAAGAAGGTCTAAGATTCCGCTGATTAAAGTTGATTAAAATCTACAATCAGGGGCGGATCCAGTTGGGGGTTTCAACAACCCCCCCTCCTCCTCAGTTCGAGAGGACTAAATGAGGCTATTCATTAACATTAAAATGTTATATTCCTTGTGTGAAATTTAAAAGTAATGAACAGACACTTAGATTTCAGAAAAGTCCATTTGTGGGTATCTCGGAAAGATATTTTCTAGGAGAAGGGTCCTTTTAGGCCCTTTTTTTTTATAATTTTACATTTGAACCACCCTCCACAAAATCCTGGATCCGCCCCTGACAATTAAATGGAAACTGACCAATTAAGAATTGAATGAGATGAAAGATAAACAATGTGTATCTTTTTTACTAAGCTTTATTACAACTAACCTACAAAATCCTAAGGTCCACTAATCAACTTCAAGTAAGAAAGTATAATACATACTCCAAGCAATGAGATACACGCCGCCATTGTGACAGGATTCAATATTTCGACATAAATTATGTCATCATCAGTAATCATTCCTGATGATGCATAATTTATGTCGAAATATTGAATCCTGTCATGATGCCGTGTATCTCATTGCTTGGAGTATGCATTATACTTTCTTACTACAGTACAAGGTTTGATCAACAATAAAGCTGTTGTCATAGCAGAACGGCGTTAGTGAAGCACCGCCCCATTGTCGTCTGTTGATTGATTAGAATAAATTTACAAACGTTCATTGTATATATTCACTGATGTTTATTGTATATATTCACTGATGTTCATTGTTTTCATGCTAATTTGATAAATGAATATCAATGGTAGATATTTCACTTTGTTAACATGGGCGGCGGAAGAGGGGAGATGGGGGACGCGTCCCCCCCAGTAACAACTCAGGGGGGATCGTCCTCCCTAAAATGGGACTCCAACAACAAAATTCTGTTTCTGTTTCATTTTATTTTCCACACACAGTTGACAACATGTTACAATGAAAACAAATATAAATCGTAGTACAGTAGACTGTTTAAAAGTGTGCGGAAGGAGACCATTATAAGTTCATAAGAACTTTAGGTCATGGCCACCGTTTAAAAAAAAAAAAATAAATAAATAAATATAAGAATAAATCACAGGCAGTCTGGTTTAACAATTAATGTGTGGCAGTGACTGTTGTAGTCATAAGAAGTAGTACAAGTTGTACTGTATAAAATTCACATATCACAACTCCCAAACTGTGGTAAAATATGAATATTGTGGGCGTGAAAACCACCTTTTGGGACCAGGAAAGCACGAAATTAGAGGCAACAACGTTTTTTTTTTTTTTTTGCTCAACAATTTAACTTTGTCCCCCCTAATTCAAAAACGTTCCGCCGCCCCTGTTTGTTAAGCAATGTCAGTTTATTCAAATTATTACTAGTCTTATTATATTTATTACTTACAGTAATCTATTTGATTAATGTACAGTCAATGTACATGAATTGGTTGTACTGTAGGTCCGTCTGTCTGTCAGTTTTGATAAATGAATATCAATGGTAGATATTGCACTTTGTTAAGCAGTGTCGGTTTTTTCAAATTATTAGTACTAGTCTTATATTTATTACTTACAAACAGTAATCTATTTTGATTAATGTGCAGTCAATGTACATGAATTGGTTGTACTGTAGGTCCATCTGTCTGTCAGTCTATCTGACTAGCCTGATATGTAGGTAATGTTAGGTGGGGGGGTGGTTGTGCATTTGGCATGTTCCCCTGTAATATTGCCAAAGTTGTGCCCACTTATAATGAGGCATGACATGGTAAAACAACAAAGAAATTTAAAATTGAGTTATTTTTCACTTTTCGCAAGCTTCAAAATGAGGGGTGAATTATCAAAATTGGACATCTATAACTGAAGTTATTGGACAAAATCTGCACAAATTATTTTTGTATAAATATTTGTTTATATTAACTGTTTTTTATTTGCTTATTTCTCAGTAACTTCCTGTGCAAAAACTTGTTGATTTTTCCATGCCCTGTCCCATATGCATATCCCCTAATTTGACCCCAAAAATTAAATTAATGTCCAATAGCATTTAAAACATGGCATACAACTTTATTTCTTTGCTTGTCAAAATAAAATGGAAAAAATTCAACTGAATCCTGGATTTCCGCCCCTGTTGGGGCCATTCTATTACTACCTTTTTTAATGAGTTTTTATGAATGAATTTCAAGTGGGTGAGTACAGTACAAGAAAAAGATAAATCGAGCAGTGATCAGGCCTTGCAGAATTCTAAAATATTTGGTTGCCCTTTGGGTACCAAAATTTAAAATTTGGTTGCCCTCACAGTTTCTTAATTGCCCTCAAAATTATAACAAATGTAGTTGTAATTTACTATTGTAATATTGCAGTTAAGTCAGTCAGCGTTTTGTTTTTTGCTAGGCCCCTAAGAAACTTTTTCTAAATTTTTTGCTGGAGCCTTGGTGTCTTGATCATTGGTTAGTGTGTGCCCTGGTTACCCATTGGGACAGTAATAATTTTAAATTCATAATATTGTGCTTTTAATATAAAACTGTTACATAAAAAATCAATACAATATTACACTGATCAAAAACATTAAATTTAAAATGATGAACTGAAGTCCAATATCGATTGCCATTGTTATTCAGACACCATTTTAACATGAACGTTTCAGCCATTAATATAATATTTTATGTATTATTCCTCGATAATAGGCTAAGTATGTACAATACTATATCTAATTATAATTTAGCTACTTATTTCGTGGGCAGTGATGCTTATTGCTTGGGCATTGGAGCCTATTTCAAAACCCTTAGCTTTCCCCTGGGGGAATGTTCATAGCCATGTAATAGGATTGACGATAAACAGTATGTAATATCTCGATAAACTGATGTTTTCATTAAATTTCTTTATGGATAATTTATGTATCATAACCCTTTGAAAAAAGTAACTCTGTTAACATGGTAGATAATGGTAGTGACAAGGTAGACATAGGTTGTAACAGGGTTAACCCTATAAAAACTATCATATCAAGTGATTCTACCAAGGATATGGTCAGTAATACTCTACAAGTATACATAGTAAAATATAGCTATTATTTAGAATAAACCATTAAGGCATTAATATTCAACAGACAGGGTAATTATATAATGTCTTAATAGGTAGTTCTCTGTGTTGCTAGGTAGATCTCCCTAGTAATTTAACATGGTAGACCTACACATTTAGAGGGTGTTATTGTTTTCAAAGGGAAAGTACAATACATTCTATCAATATAAGAGACCATTTCAAAATTATTCTGCTGCAGTTACTGCAGTAATTCCATTACAACAGGAGATATTTAAGTAGGTGAAAAAGAATTACCATAGTGAAAACAAATATTTTGAGATAAGGCCTTGTGTGTCAATGCAGACACCAAATATTGGCACTGGATTAATGCAGTAGTAGTACTAGTAGGAATAGTTTTGCAAATTACACTTGTAATGGTCAATAATTAGTTTTTTTTTTGACAATTAGATACAGTTCTTATGATATTGTCTAGATTCATGTTTTATTTTGGCCACTAGGAGTATAAGTGGGTACAGAATAAAAGTAATTTAGTTTGACTAAATGTAGTGCCTTAACTGAATACAGTAGTCTGAAGAGTCTGTTGACCGGATGCTTGCATGACTTTCTACTCCCTAAGGCCATGCCATGCAGCAAGTATTGGCTTATATACAGTACTTGTGCTCTTCTGTGTGTCCACAACAGGGGTTGTGTGTGGACCAGTACACTGGGGTAACCCTCTATTCATCTTGAAAGATGTACTGGGGTTTTTATAGTGTAAACAAGCCTACAGTTTGAGTATGTAAAAAGACTTGCCACCACCTAAACCATAGTGCAAGTGGGCCTTAAACTTGTGCCATTGTTTTTACTATGGTTCATGGTTCTCCTGCCTTAACCATCAACTAAACAACACACGTAATAATATGCTATTAATATATTTAATAATTAGACTTTTATTGTTAGAAAATAAAATCAAAATAAGAAAATCTCTGTTTCAGTTTCTATGATACAGGGGTATCTACCGCCATACCCTTTATTTTCAATTACTTAATATTTGTAAGTGCATAATAATGATATATTAAGTCAGAGAGGATAGATTGTAAAATAATTTTGATGTAATTTGTTTTATTTTATGTGCGGTATCACCAACAAACTTTATTGCCTGAAATAGCACTTCACTGCATACAATTACGTTAAAAAAATATTTTCTGGCGTCGTCTACATTCTTTAAAAAATGGTGTGCACAGTATTTTCACAGTATTTTCACTGTATTTTTGTATACCACTCGCTGCTTTACTTTTGACAGAAATCATTAAAATTTTCTTAAAAAAATGAGCTGTATTCACATGAAATGCACCCTCACTTAACTAATTTTATTTATTTTTTAATATTTTTTATTGGTGCATTTAAAGAACCAGGTCAAAATTATTCTGCAGTTACTTCAGTTATTCAGTTATGTAGTTCAGTAGGAGGAAGAGACTTGCTGAAAACATGTTAAGATGAAGCTTTGTGTGTCAGTGTAGTCACCATTTAAAAACAATGGCAATGGGATACACAGGTCTCAAATTTAACCAAGGCACCAAAGCCATTTGCCTCCAGTGCCCTTCCAATTGGCCTCAGTGTCTTAAGCCGGGCACTTACTGCGTCGTGAGATGGTTGTACGACTAAACCGTCTCTCTCTATGTGTGGTTGCCAAGACGTGAAGACAATCTCGTCGGCTGACGGTGTTTTTTTTTTTAGTGATTCAACAGGGAAATCACTAAAAACAACCAGCTGACGAGTAGAAGACTGTCTTCGCGTCTGGAAGTGACAAACACAGAAAGCCACTGTTTAGTCGTGCGACCGTCATACAACCGTAGCACAATGTAGTGAGGGCCCGGCTTTAAACAATTGACCATCATTAAGGACAATTCGACCTCCCTTATTCTCAGTTATGGGGATATAGTTTATACAAAATGCCCTCTGGTGTTCTGTTTAAATGCTAGTTTTACTCTTCAAAATCAGTCTAAAATGGCTTTGCCCTTATAAAACCCAAATTTGAGGCCTGTGTGCAGTAACTTTAGTGGACCAGTAACTGTTGTAGACTTATAGCAGCTATAGTAACTGTGAGTAGACATAGCAATAGATTACTACAGTAACTGCACTAAAATAATTTTAACATGATCCTTAGTATATTCTAATATTAAATGAGTTTTGATAAGCTTAATAGCTCCGATGAAGAGCTCCTTCACCTTTTATCACCTGCCAATTTTTTTATGGTAATGCATGAGACAATCTCCAACACTGGTGCTAGTCTCTGTGTATACCTGATATGGATTTTCCAAGCAAAAATAAGGTCATTTGCCAAATTGTGCATGATTCCATATTTCCACTGTTCTGGGACCATTTTTGCTCTATTTTGCCTCATACTCGAGAAAAACTGTACATGCATTTGTCTTGCATGTGAATTTTACTAAGTGAGGAAAAATGATGTATGCGTGAGACATTCAAATTGGCCGCTCATGCGTGATATTTGCGCATTTTGAATGAGAGTTTTGTTTGTTTGTTTATTCAGAGAATTTAAAATGACATAAAAAGCACATACAATTACAAAATTTTCTAAGACAAAAACACAATAAAGTAGCCTGTATTGGCCAACATATTTCCATTGTGATCCTTACAAGAGATAAATCAACAACCAGAACAACAGAATTTAATTTAAAAAGGAAGTATAGAATATTGTAAAAACCATTCACACCTGAACAGTGAAAGATACGTTAGATTCAGAAAACTCTTCATTGTTGTAGTTTTCTAACAGTAAAATGAACCAAATTAGGACTTTATGGTCGAATACAGTATTACAGTGATTGGGATTAGGGTGTCATGGGGGCTTTATACATTTGTAACAATTACCTATGTCAAGTTTTTTTATATACCTTTAGTAATTTAATATAATTTTATTTATTTTTCCTTTATGAATTGTAGAATTTTTGTTATTTTTATTTGTTTTGGTTTCTTCATTGATATTATTTTCTGTTTTAAACGTAAATTTTATTAAAAATCCTGTATTATCACAACTTTTTTCCAGAATTTTATTTTTCTCCATTAATTTTGTTTTCACATAATTATTACCATACTGGCTCTGGTATATGAGCTTATTTGACGTTGAATTGTTTTTTAGTTACTCAACTCATTTTTAAAACCTGGGTAGGCTGGGGAATCTATGGTCAATGCAATGGGCTTATACTAGGGTATGTGATGTCCACATCACACACTGACTAGGTTCCATGTTGAATGCAGTGGGCTTATACTAGGGTATGTCCACATCACACACTGACTGGGATTTCATGTTCAATGTAGTGGGCTTATACCAAGGTATATTTTCATATCACACACTGGGATTCCATGTTAAATATAGTGGGCTTATACCAGGGTATATGTCCACATCACACACTGACTGTGATTCCATGTTCAATGTAGTGAGCTTACGTATATTAGGGTATGTCACATTAGAGACTGACTAGGATTCCATGTTCAATGTAGTGGGCTTATACTAGTGAAATATTTCCACATCACACTACTTAAGGATTCCAATTTCAATGTTAATGGGCTTATACTAGTGAAATATTTCCACATCACACTACTTAAGGATTCCAATTTCAATGTTAATGGGCTTATACCAGGGTATATATATCCACATCACACATTGACTATGATTCCATTACCAAGGCTGGTGGGCTTATACTAGTGTATATACCCACATCACACATTGTGTGATGTGGGTATATACCCTAGTATAAGCCAACCACCCTTGAACATGGAATCCCAGTCAATGTGTGATGTGGACATATACCCTGGTATATAAGCCCACGTCACACATTGATACAGATTATACCAGGGTTAGTATGGTAAATCATCATTATTTGGTTTGTTTTAAATCTCTCTTCTAATGTTTTGAACATTTTATTTACTTAATTTATTTTTGTTTTATCTCACTCTACAGGTGGTAAAAGTAAGTATGCTTTAATATTCAAGTTTTTGTGTGCTAGATTTTTTTGGTGTTTGGCTTTCTTTCGTGCATTTCCATTTTATCAGAAAATAACATGAACATTGGCTGCTCATAACATTGTCATTTGAAATAAATGATAGAATTAAATTTAAATGAGACTAACTGTGAAATAAAATAAACTGCCTTGCTGTGGATTCATTTAAAAAACTAAAATATAGATATAAAACATGCCAATAATAGATATTTAGCATAAATCACCTATATAGCATTGCCTCCAATAAGAGTTTCTTTCATACATTACCATTTTGTAAAGAAAAAGTATAATATGAACATTGGCTGCTTATTTAAAATAAATGAGTTAAATTTAAATGAATACTAATAATACCAGGAACAACATCTCTGTCCAATTGTTGTATAGGGTATCCATAGAAATTTTATTCCCGGAGTTTCAAAACTTTTAAAACATAGCTTGTATAAATGTATCTCCAAAATGCCCACTGGTCTTGCAGCCCATAGGAAGACCAATTATTGGTGTCAATTATAACAATCTTCCTCCACCTCATTGCCGCATATGACACATCTTTTGGTTGCTTGAGTGTATTTTGTTATAACTTTAACCTGCTGTACTGAAACAAATAACTATCCCAAGCAATGAGATAGATGCCATCATGACAGGATTCGATATTTCATTCTTTGTGATGGCATAATTTATGTCAAAAAATAAGTATCCAAGATTTAATTTTAACAAGTATCCGTGTAAAATGCCAAGCAAAAATGTGATACTTAAACCATCAGAATTAAGTAAAAGCTAACCCTAAAAAAAAAAAAAATCCAAAAAAGTACCAAATTAACTGCTTTTATTTCTGTGTTGTATATTATTTTGCACTGTGTTGAATTTGTCAATAGAGTTTTATTTACTGTGTTAATGATACAGTTTTACATAACTCAGTTTGTAGAAAAATTATTGGAGTTTTAATTATTTAATTATTGTTTTTAATAATGATAATAATGTTTGATATTTTAAACATACTAACTGTAAATAGATTGTACCATAGTTGTACTGCATAGAATAATAATTATACCAGGGGTGTAGACACGTTTGCAAAATTAACTTAACCTGTTAAAGTCCAATTTTGCATCAGCCCCACCATGGCTGGGGATGAGGCAAAAAAAATGAAATTTAGAACCTTTAGAAAACTGGAAATGGCACTTTGATGGAGCATTTTGGAGAAATATTTACAAAATTTAGTATTATTTTTTAATTTTTTTGAACAATTTGGGGTGGGGGAGCTCCCACCCCCACTGTCTACGCCCATGTATACAGAACAGTCCTAAACTTAATTTACTTTTGTCTATGCTCACGCTAGTTTCAATCCAACCTTAGCCAAACTAGCTAAAGGTTGCCAATTTCTTTCAGCCATATATTATAAATCCTTTTACCCAATTTTTTAAAAATGATTAAAATAAAGCCATAAAACGTGAAATGGACTTTTTTGGATTTTCATTTCGTCAATTTGCTGAAAGAGGTCATTTTTAGCCAAATGAGAAATTCTAGCTATTGGCTACTTGGCAGATGGTTAGAGTTAGTATAGGTTTAAGTTGTAGATTTTTTTTTTATCTCACAAGGGGAAGGGGGAGGTGAAGTACTCCAAGTATTCCCAATTGATCCTTGCAGGAAAAAAACCTGTTTAAAAGTACAAAATAAAATATCAGGTATGTAACTATATTCAAAAAAGACTTAAAAATTTCCCTCCTCTCTCTTACCAACACGTATTTATACATTGTGACCATGATATTAGTATTCAATACTTTGTTCAGTTTTATAAACACAGTTTAGAATATCTTACTGACTATCCGAAAGGTCCATTAATCAACTTCAAGTACTGTAAGAGAGTATAATGCATACTACAAGCAATGAGATACACGCCATTGTGACAGGATTCCATATTTCGACATAATTATGTCATCAGGAGTATTGACATGATGATGACATAATTTATGTCAAAATATTGAATCCTGTCACGATGGCGTGTATCACATTGCATGGAGTATACATTAAACTTTTATACTGACTAGGTTTCCATGTTCAATATCTTACTGCAATGTCCCTAAGAAGCGAGTATACATGAAAAATGTAACATCTTTCTATTAGCTTGCCTTAAAAAACAAATGAAGTCAGTATCAACAGATCTTTGTGCGTGGGCGCACGCCCTATTCATTATATTGTTGATGTTATTCTGTTTAGGTATAATAAAAGCAATATCATGAATGCTATTCTTCACAGTGAACATAATAAAAATAGACTTGTACAATAGATCCTGCTACTTAACATTATCATGCAAGCAGTAGAAATAAGTGACAAGGATTAGAAATAGAAAAAAATTAGGAACTGTGGTAAATCATAGCTCTGTACAATTGAGCCCAGGAGACTCTCAAGCCTATTGTCCTGTCAATAATTATTCTAAAAATGCCAATTGTGACAAAATCAAACGAAATGAGACATAAGTTGGAAAATTGAAAATTGAGTTTTTATGGATTATAAAACTACACATTATCTTTAACATGCAAAAAAAGAGTTTCATACGATGTTTCATACAGTGTTTTGCGTGAATGGACATACCACCTGTTGATAAAAATCGGATTTTTACCCAAGTTCTTTTTTCGATTCTCTCCCGAACAGGCCCTAACTGTAACAGGATACTTTAGAAAGAATTAATATCCCATGATAAGTTTCAAGTATATGTCTGTGACAAAAAAGTAAAAATTTACCAAAATAAATTAGCACAAATTGCATCAATTTTTTCATTTACTATCTTTCTATTCATTTGATACTTTTTACCAATTTGTGTGGCTTGAATCAATATATCGTTATTATTATTAATTTTATCTCATTCTTTAAGTTGACAGTTTTGCATGATCATTTTTGGATGTGACAAAATTTTTAAAATAAATATCACCAACAGCATGAATTTCATTAATTTTTTCATGCATGTAATAACTCCACTCATTTTATCTTTAATTTTACAATCTTTGACTAATCCATCCATTAATTCATGTGTGATCTCATTGTTGGATTGACAAAATAAAAAAAAAAATTTAACATAAATATGGCATGAAACTTGCTTTCATTTCTTCATTCATTTATCTTCTCACTCATTTTTTCTGGCTTGAATCCATCCATTTATTTACGAATTGTAGGTCTCATCCTCAATGCTGACATGCGAGGCCATTTTTTTTTTTTAAATTACAAAATTCTAAATTTATTTACAAATTAAATAATATAGATAAATATAGCATGAATTTAACCTTTTTGCTCGTAATCATTTTTTACTTTTTTTTTGCTTGAATCGATCAATTAATCATAGATCTCTTCCTTTAAGTTGAAAAATCTAGCAAACCCATTTTTAAATGGGACAAAATTTAAAAAATTAAACATTTCCAACACATACAGCATTAATTGCATTCATTTCTTCATTCATTTATTTTCTTATCTTTCCACTAGGTGATCTTTTTCACAATTGCTTGTGGCTTAAGTCCTTCCATTAATCTGTTTTATAATAAATTATATTTAATTTATTTTTCAATGTTTCATTCCTGTGTTCATGGGTGTCGATTTGTGGGGGACAGGGTGAGGGGGAGACACTTTCTCCCACTTTTCAATGTGGGGGGACATGATATCAGTTGTCTCCCTCCCCCACTTCACTTTTTGGTAAATGTATAAAAAATTCAATAAAAATATTGTATAATTGACCCCAAAAATAAGAAAATAGACACACAAATGGAGAAAAAACAATTTTTTTTTTGTTCGTCGAAATCAAACCGGGAACCACGCCCACCTGGCGGACCCTCCACGTTGGTACCACCACTTCAACTTCTTGTTTTTGTACCCCCCCCACTTTACAATTCAAATCTACGCTGTTGCCTGTTTGAACGCGTGAAAGTAGGCGAATATTTCGATATGAAAATGAGTATGACAGTTTGCTAAAACAATGGGCGAGTTCGATACAACATGGGTTCAGTATGACAAATACTCTGTAATCACAAATGTGAGGTGTCACCACAAAATGAGTTGTGTTGTACAGAAAAGTTTTAAATTGGTTTTTAAATGAAGTTCATAGCTTCAGTATCACCAGAGAAAAATCAGTTTAAAACATGGTTATATGAAAACACACTTTGGAGAAAATCGACTTTAAAGATAAACAACT